>LMYD01000178.1:0-109847 GCA_001630595.1 Pseudogymnoascus sp. BL308 | reverse complement strand
GAGAGGGAGAGGGAGAGGGAGAGGGAGAGGGAGAATGAGGTTTGGAGTGGAGGCTCATGGGGAGGAGGAGGAGGAGGAGGAGGGTTGGAAATTGGAAATTGGAAATTGGAAAGTGGTGGTGGGTGACAAATGGTGGTGGGAGTGCGTAATCGTGGAGAGGCGTGTCGGATGCTGAGATCCCGCAATGCGAGCGAGGGCGTGATTGCGTGCTCGTAGGGCTCAGATTAAGGTTTGCGTCGGGATTGTGTGATTGTTTTTTTTTTTTGGTGCTGTTGTTGTGGGCAGGGCGTGAGTGGGCATGGAGAGGGCGCGGTGGCTTCCTTGGGGGGGGGTGTCATAGGGAGGGGAGGGATGTTTGATGTTTGATGTTTGATGTTTGATGTTTGATGTTTGATGTTTATAAAGACGGCGTGGTGAAGTGAGATTGCTGTGTGGATTTATAATCAGAAATGTGAAAACGACGCAGGGGAGGGGAGGGGGGGTGATGTGCTCGTATGTGCTCAAACGAGCTCGTATTCTTACCTCAATTGGGTTCTCGTATCATGCAACGGGATATTCTGATGGGTGAGTACGAGGATTGCAAAGAATTGCGAGAATTACGATGGGATAATGATAATGGGAGTTGGCCGTGCTTATCGAAGAACAGCATGGGCATGGCATCGGCGGACAGTTGTTCCTTCCCGTCTGACTTGTCATTGCCCTCCCCTCGAATTTTTCGGATCACAACACGTCACCCATCATCGACCCATGAGCAGGGGTAGCACGTGCACGCAGCCGCATAGCTCATAGCTCGTAGCTCATAGCTCTGAGTGAAGTACCAACAGGCCGTTCCAGCTAATGCCACAGAGTCACGAGTCACTTCTCCCACCTCTTCACCCTCTGTGCCGTGCCTGACGTGTCTCTTGTCCCACTCTTGTCCCACTCTCCCCCTTCCCTCTCCCCCCTCTAGCCCCGCGGAAACGCTCGGACCACACCAACAGTCCACCCACACTAACAACCGCCGATCGCCTCTCGACCCCCGCTAGTGCCTCCACCAAACCCACGCTAGTCAACCAGTGAATGACGCTAAAACACGCCTTGGGGACGGCAAAGCAGCGAACAGGGCTCACCGGTACCCACCAAGGTGCATCAGGGTGTGCTTGGCAGGTAGGTCGATGATGAAATGTGCAGAAATACACACAGGATCTATAACGGAAGTTCCCTCAGGTTGGGGAGGAATCCGGTGGTACAGGGAGGGAGGGGGGGAGAGGGTACCGTGGGTGGGAGCTAAGGAGAGCTGTAAGAGGTGCGCGGAGGTGCGAGGAGGTGTAGGAGCTTTGGTAATGGGCGATGATGGCAGATACTGGGCGATAGTGGGCGATGGTGGGCGATAATGGGCACGAGTGTGGTGTTTATGACCAATCAAGGTGATCGTCCCTCCCTCCTTTGTGCCTTCCCCCTTCCCCCTTCCTGTCTCGGTGACACGCTAACCCCGCTGGACGGGACAAGCGTGCACTGTCCAGCGACCGCCCATCGCCCACCGCCCACCGCCCAGCGCTACAACCGCCCACCGCCAACTTCCCCGCCACACCTCTGTAAAACGTGCTCTTCCCTTCCCCCTTCACTGTACGGAGTACTGTAGTGTGCGTATAGTGTACGTACAGTGCAAATGTGGGTTGATCTGTCTGGTGACTCAGGCGCCAAAAGTCGACAAGATCTGGATCTGGAACTGGAACCCCGAACTCCACACACGTACATGCTATACAGTAGTCTATAGTGAGTGCCGTACATGTACCTGTGAGCTATACTGCTATGCTATACTGTACCCAAGTATCATTTTCATTGTGATCAGGTAAGCACATCCCACCAGCAGCCTTTCTCTTTCATCATCCTAGTCATCCCAGCTATTTTTTTTGCTAGGGGACCAGGACCAGTCATTCTGGGATGGAACTCACTACCACCCCACTCACTCACTACTACCTTGACTACTCCGCGGTCCTTGTATAAGATCGCCTTTGTCCTCTCGTCAAATGCTTCACTTTACAACTATGACTTATTGCGCCGACGTGTCTATCTCAGAGACACTCGCTGCTTAGATAACCTCTCAGCGGTGACATACAGTGATATCCAGCGATATACAGTTATATACTCACTCGACGCCTCGGAAGTGATATTGGCGATATTCACGATATTGAGGACCTAACTCACTCAAAATATCTACAAACTCGCAAATTACAACCTCACAAACTCACACCCACCCACGCATCCACCACCATGGGCCTCCTCCTCCTCTCCCCCGCGACCCTGCGCACCATCGACGTCGTCCTCTCGGGCGACGCCCACGCCGATCACCCCAAGCCCACCCACAAATACACCACCTACGACGACATCCGCGGCCACGTCTCCGTCGCCGCCTCAATCCCCACCACCTTCTCCAGCATCGAGATCTCCCTCCTCGGCACCGTCCGCACCACCCACCCCGACCACATCGCCCCCGTCATCGCCGCCCCCGGCACGCAACACGTCTTCCTCAAACTCGCCATGCCGCTCCCCGCGTCCGCCTACCCCGCCAACGAGGACGCCAACGAGGACGCCAACGAGGAAGGCACCTACCACCTCACGCCCGGCCAGCCCCTCAAAATCCCCTTCCACTTCGTCGTCCCCGCCCACCTCCTCCCCGTAGCCTGCAAACACGACTACGAAACCCCCGCCATCCAAGACGCGCACCTGCAACCCCCGCCCTCACTCGGCGGCTTCCTCCTCCCCCGCGACGACCTCGCCCCGGAAATGGCAAGCGTCACCTACGCCGTGCACGCGAAGCTGCTCTCCGTCCCGCCCAGCCCCTCAGGCTACCCACAGACCCTCGCCTCCACCCTCAGAAAAATCCACGTCACCCCCGCATCCCCCGAGTTGCCGCCGCTGTCGGCGGGCAAGGATAGCAGATACGTGCTCTCGCGCGCGAAATCCCTACGGCGCGGCGTGTTCAAGGGGAAACTCGGCACCCTCACCCTCTCCACCACGCAACCGCGGGCTTTCCGCCTCGCTCCCCCGCCTACGACACTCACATCCCCCGCCACCGCGCCATCAACACTCACAACCCTAACCCTGCGCTTCGACCCCACGGACGCCTCCTGCGTGCCCCCGCGGCTCGGGCAGCTGACGGCGAAAATCCGCTCGACGACTGTGCATTCTATAAGGCCTGCGCGCGGGATCCCGGATGAGGAGACGAGAAGCAGCCCGTACGAGATCCACAGCGGCTCGTATAGCACGCAGGTCTCCCTCGCGTCGCACGAGGTCAGGACCGCGGCGGCGGGGTGGACGTACCATGTCCCCGCGCCGGCGTATGAGAGGCGGGACTCGGGGTATTCGACTGCGGAGTCAGAGGATGGGGAGGCGGAGGCTTTAGTTGGCGCGGGGAAGGGGGTGGGGGGGTGGTATACGGCTACGATTCCGCTGCCGTTGACGCTGCCGGGGAATAAGACGTGGGTGCCTACATTCCATTCGTGCTTGGTGTCGCGGTTTTACACGTTGATGATTGAACTTATCGTGCATCCGGGTGGGAAGTCGGCGGTGCCGCGCGGACTGGCGTTGAAGGTGCCTGTGCAGGTTTTAGGGGAGGGGAGGGTGGGGAATGAAGAGGCGTTTGAGGCCGGGGGCAGGGCGGTGGTGGAGGGTGCGGGGCTGGGGTGGGAGGATGAGGGGAGGGGGGATGAGGGGGTGGAGAGTGTGGGGGTTGAGGGGGGGGTGGAGGAGGTGGGGGATGTGTTGCCGGGGTATGTTGGGCCGGCTTGGAGGTTGAGGAGGAGGTGAGGGGGTTTGGAATCTGGATCTGGATCTGGATCTGGATCTGGATTCGTTGTCCTGGGTTATTATTGATTTTGAGTTTGGGAGAGGGGGGCAGAGGAGCGAATAGATTGCGTGTGCACCCAGTCTTGATCTAATCGATCAATGGACGGACGACTGATGAGGAGAGCGGAGATACCCCATTTGTTTCAACACCACTATTGGCGGGCGGTTGGGCGGATATAAAAAGCGGTGGCGGCGGCGGAGCCTGCCTTTGGCGGTTATTATTAATTTTTGAGGGTTTTTATCTGGGATTATTTATATCATTAGCATTTGGTCGGTGTTTAAGGAGTGTCGGGGGAGGCTATTTGCTCGAGTAGCTCATATAATATATATTTAATATACACGAGATAATTCTAATATCTTTTTTAATCCTGATTCAAAAAACACTTTCTAATTATAGTTTGGTAGATTTCACCCATATCCTAATCTTCCAATTATCCCACCCACCAAACCCACACACACAGAATCGAGACCCCCAGGAGAACTCAGCGGGTATATAAAGGCCCTCAACAACGAACTTTACTCTTGCTAAACCAATATATCCATAGCATTAAGTCATACAATATTCGAGCTATCCACCTTGATGGCCCGCATAGGGGTCAACTCAACCTACCATGCTCCCCGTCTTTCAGTGTGTCCATCTATCTACTATTTGTGAGAGGTGAGAAGTGAGAGGTGGCAGTAGGAGCAAGTGGTGACAACAGCAACAGCGGTGACAGCAGTAGGAGCGGTGACAGCACACCTACGACAACATCTCCACCATCAGCATCGTAGCGGATTGCCACACATCGAGAAGACCAGGGTGGATGCATTTGATGGTATTGTGCCTCAATCGGTAGCGTCGATTATAGGGCTTGGGGTGGGGTGCATGCGAAGAGCAGTAAGAGAGGAGAACGAGTGTGGCTAAAGGCAGATTTTGGATGTCGGTTCTGTGCGTCACGACTGGTAGTTACGAGGGAGGAGGATCATGGGTGCAGCTGTGTGATGTATTTGATATATCTCATACACAAAAATATCGCATGATCTATTTAGTTTTACTTCATTTTCATTCCTACATCCTTCTATCCCAGCAGGTTTCAACTATCCCCAGTTTAATCCCACCAAACCCTCGCTGCAGCCACCACCAACACCCGGTGGGCAATGCAGCGGGTATTCAATGTTCCCTAACGATAAAGGAACTTCCACGGAATCAATGGGCACAATTAGGCGATGTAATGTCCAATATACTGGCATAGAGGTGCGCTTGATAGAACTGGAGAGACAGACAAACAGATTTGTTCGGACTGGCAGATTTAGGGGGGTAGTCCGCGTGCTGTGTCGGTCCGCTGTTTACGTTCCTGGGTGTCTGTCTGTCTGTCAAGCTGGATGCCGTAAATAGGAGACGAGAAGTGACAGTAGAGACGGTGACAGTAGGAGCGGTGATAATAGGAGCGGTGATAATAGGAGCGGTGATAATAGGAGCGGTGACAATAGGAGTAGTGTCCGGGTTTAGGGTTACCAGAATTATCTTCAGCACCATCACCGAAATCGGCATGCAAGGCGTGTGCCTTCTCAATCTCTTCATAGTTGTACTCATTCATCTGAACTCTAGTGGAGACATAGCGATGGATGTAGAGATCGTGGTCTTTGCGGAGGTAACGTACAATTTTGTGCTTCTGGGAAATCTTGTAGAGTTCACGGATCTCGATGTCGACGTGCTCGATGCGCTCAAGTTTCGAAGGCTGCGCGACAACAGTTATAGCGTCCTTGGCCCTAGTAAAAGTTTACGGGGCACCTACCACTATCGTTGGAGAAGCAAGCCGGCGTGGTAGGTGACTCCAGCATCGAAAATGATAACGGGGCTTCACGACCTTCCACCGAGTCCGTCGTGTCAATTAGTATGTGGTTGTAGCCAGCGTCAGGGTTCTTCTTGTGTAGTTTACAGAATGCTTGTTCGTAGACATGCAGCTGTGCAAGGTAAGGATGATTACCCTCAAGTTCTTGGCATCCATGTATAGCAGCCTCGATGATGTTAAAGTGACAGTAGGGCTTGCGATCGTACACCCATCATGAGCGATGTGACAGATCGCAGGACGACTAGAAGACCAGCAATTAACCCCATCAAGAAGGCCTTCTTGATCGGCTTGGGAAGAAAAAAAACCGTGCACAGAGTACGTTCATTTGGTCGAACGGTGTATCGCACGAATATTTATATGCGGTCACAGGGTTCGCGAATCGCAGGTCTAACTGTAGCGTGCGTGGTATGTGTAATATGTACATGATTCCATTCTATTGTTATTTATATTCTTATTCCGTTCTATTCCGACAGAACCCCCCATCCCCTGATCCATTCCATCGAAACAGCAGCACCACCACACAGAAGCCCCTTTTCCTCCTTGCCTGAGCCACCCGAATAGCCTTTAAGGCCTCCAACAACGAACATACTCCCACGAAACCAATGCAAGGACATGATGGTATAAAATACGCCATGTCGGTCCTCTCCATGGATGGCCCCTTCTTCTGCAAGGCTTGCAACCTCGGATATAACAACAAAAGCAACTTTACTAGGCACGAGAAGAATGTCGCCGAGATGTTGGGCTGCATGCGCGTTAGCCCACCATTTCCTCGCCTTTCTGTCCGCTTGTCCGTCTGTCTACCGAATACTAGGGGTGAGAAGTGGCAGTAATAGTGGTGACAGCATTCACACACGGTGATAACATTACCACAGCTATACCATGCTTCAAGCGGTTCATCCGTCATATTGAACTAACCACAGATGCCCTTATATAGAGCAGAATGCGAACAGGCCCCCTGATACGGGAGCGTCGCCTAGTTCTAGAGGCATATTGCAGCCATACTGTATTCTCCTTTATATGTCTTAGCTTTTATCGCCCAGAATAAGAACGAAAAGGTCGCCTCGAGCGCAATAAGGAGAAGGCGCCGGACAGTCACCTTCGCGGCTATTGTTGGTCTTGGAATCCAACACAACACGCCCTTGCTCACTTTATCGAACCTATTGTGGAGGGCATGTTCGACATACAGCTATAGCACAGTGTGATAATTGTACTGCTTTAGCCGAGTGTGAAAAGCCACTCGCCCTATCAAACCACATGGAAATGTCTATGCGATACGCCATTAAACCGGAAGAATATTCTATACGACGGGTGCTGTTGTCGAGAAGAATGGGTCCTCAACGAGGGCATCTAGGGCCACTTCAGCTTGCCGGCTGAACAGCTGGAAGGCCCGCGCGGTCGAGCGGGAGAAGAAGAAATTTGAATTTGAAGGCAGTCGGGGCGGCGGCGGCACCTGTTGACAACAAGATGGTTTTGGTGATAGAAATCCGCGGTGACAAGAAGCGCGATGCGCAGTGCTATTATCCGTCGTAAAGAAGGGTCTTTTGCATGTATGCCCCATGCCAAATTGCGGACGTTCACTTTCATTGCCCAGAATGTATACGCCAATGTCGCTTGAGGGTGAAGAAGAGTAGCCGCAGCAAGGATATATTTGAAGCTGTTGGTCTTGGAATACAGCGAAGTAGGCCCTTACTATTAACCATTGTGAGAACCCGTCGCCAGGGAACTTTGTGAGAACGTGCTGTGCGATTCTTCAGTGGTGTGGTGTAGTAGAGGCTAATACCAAGCGAGTAAGAATTTGGGAGATAATAATGTTTGGTTTGTTTGGTTTGGTTATTTAGTTGTGATGGCTGGTTTTGTGGTGTTTTAACTGTGGTCGGCAGATGAGGAGGAATGGGATTGGGAATAGGGATGGCAGATAATATGGGACGAGATAGTGACGAGGACCATAAGAATATAGATGGAGATTAAGATTTTGATGATACGGGTAGAGATGATGATACAAACACTGAAGAATATAGGGGGCGGTGGCTTCACTGTGCCCGTACCACCTATATAACACATAATCCAGAACCGACCCAACAAATCTAAAAGAACAAGGATGGCGCCAAATCCATACCACGTGAGCCAGCAGTCTGATGTAGAACCAGCCATTATTATCATGCGTGGCCAGCGGGGACTTCTGCTACAGCTTCTGCTCCTAATGTGAGGGAGACGACAGCGCCAGCGATGGTGAGAGGGCTGCGGCAACAGTAGTAACGGTGACAACTACGTATTGCGAAAGGTGATCCCCCTCGTCATAATGCTGAAATCGCGCAGCAACGTCAAACGAAGAATTGGTTCCAGAACCAATGTACACGACTGGTCGACAACATTCCTCGCCCTCCTTGCGAAGGTTCTTCGCAGTCTTACATAAGTCGCAACAGAAACTCTTCGCCGCAATGGACTTAGCCGCGCACTCTGCCTGCCTCAACCGATCGCGCCCAGGATTCAGCGCCCTCAACTTGTAAATCCGTTCGTTCGCCTTCCCCATATACTCACCGTAGTTCTCCGCCGGGAGAACCTTACCTACGATGGTTGCAGTTCGCATTGCGCATTATATGAGGGGATACGCGGATAGTTAGACCTCACCGATGAGCAACTAGAAGCCTATGCGGTGGACATTAAAAAGAAGCGACGCGAGTTGAAGGCTATAAACGCGACGAATCATCACTCAGCAGCGGTGCACGGTGGTGGCTAGAGGCAGCCGTGAGAGCTGTCGCACGACAGTGACAGCTTCAGTTCCAGCTGCAAGAAAGACCCCGCGAAAAGATCGTCGCAAGATTAAAGATTGACGGCGGAACCGGAGTCCGCCTTAGCTGTGCTTTTTCTCTGGTGCGGATGTTTCTAACCACCCTGTTGCATACCGCAAAGAACCCCTTGTTATAACCATAAACCATAGCCTTACTTGCATAGGCACGAAAATGTTGTTCCAAACCATAAATCAATGGTGCTTCTTCAAGTGATGTCTAGTATCATTACCCTCTAATTTATTCATTTTTTTTTTCTAGAGGTTTTTATACTATCCAATCTGTGGAAGAGCAGGGGTGCTAGGGTTGGAAGGAGAGCGTTTCGGATACATACAATCCAGTATCTCAGAGGGAGGTTAGTGAGAAGAATGGATTTTATAGTTATCACTTCTAGCATGGGGCCGGGGATGAGGATATAACCTCTCCGCCCATCTCTACACACCGTGCATGCGACCATTCTCAGGAGATTATATAAACAGCACGCCGAGACGAAAGAGCGGGGGCAACGACATGCTCTCACCTATACCCCATCCTTCATGTGGGCGTCGGTATTTGGCCTGTTGAAACTGGCGTGTTAACCACGCTTGGAGCTGTGCATATAGCTGCTAAAAATTTGGGCGCCCTGGCGAAAGGCACTCAGTTTAACGTATCGACTTTGACACTTAGCTTATGCAAGGGGTTTGTCCGAAACAGATCATTTCAGGTGAAGGCAAGTCCAGGGAAGGTGCGAAGTCGAAAGAAAAAAAAAAGAAAAAAAGAAAAAAAAAAAAAACGGCATAGCTCCGAGTGAGATGCTGCGTGAGTATTAAGGGGCCGAGAGGTGGGTGTGAGAGCGGTGATGGTAGGGCGGCAGTGGCAGCTTCGGTGACCGGAACGGCCCGTAACGAGAATCCGCGGTGACAGCTTCGGCGAACGCGGGAAGTTTCCCCACTAAGAGTCTTTTCTGTCCCCGCAAGTTATTGTTGGAATGCGATGGTCTCCTGTGGCTCTTCTTCCCTGTCTCTGCTTTTCGGATTTTCCTTACTGTGCTCCCATCTCCCTACGGCCATGTGAATCTGACATCCGCGACAGTGATACGTACGAAACCGCCATCCCAACTCTAGTTCGTTGTCATTTTATTCGCCCGCTTCCATCGCTTCCCTGGTACCGCGCCATTCCCTCCGAAATACGTACAGTCAACAGCCGCACCCAAACTCTACCCCGCCAGGCCACCCAGCTAGTATTTTCGTGGACATTCTATTGGCTCCACTTGGCTACCACGTAGTAGGTATCGCGTATTCGGGGAGTATTACTGGGCTGAAAAAGATATAAATGCAATATCCCTGCCGCATGGTACTGCGTTCGCCTACTTGCACTTGAGCGAGGCTGAGGTCTCTTCCTCGACATGCGCACTCTGTCTACGATTGACTTCATTTGCCTCTGAAATGATTATCGCAACACACATTCGATTTTGATTTGCACACTGTTTGTGATGAAGCAATTTTTCCGCCGCTCTACCCCCAAGCCCGAGTCTTCGAACCAGGCGCTCGGTTCTTCTCCCACATCCGATCCTTCAAAGCAAGCACTTGGGCCGTCGATTCTTGCAGATGTCCCGAATGCTCGAGTAGAGTGAGTGTTAACATGAAAGTCTCACTGCTTATATTCTGACCTGCCTACCAGCATAATCTTCCTCCATGGCCTCACCCGCCATCGGGAAAGGACCTGGACTGCTACCGGAGAAAACGAGCCATGGACCAAGTCACTTCTCCCTAAAGATCTTCCGACTGCCAGAATCATAACCTATGGCTATGATGCTGACGTGGTTAATTTAACTCGCGTTGCTGGCCAGAACACTGTTCGGGAACACTCGACGAACCTTATCAACGACCTAGTCGCACTCCGAAGAGACGCTGTTGGACGGCCTATTATTTTTGTTGCACACAGCCTTGGGGGTCTAGTGTGCCAGGATGCTCTTCTTGTCTGTAACAATCCAAACGAGGAAGCTCAAAGCGACATTCTTTCGTCAACCTGCGGCATCGCTTTCCTGGGAACTCCGCATGCAGGGTCTGATTTGGAAACGTTTGCAACAGCTGTGGCAAATATAGTCAGTCTAGTCAAGACGCCAAATAAGAAGCTTCTGAAAGTTCTAAGCAGAAATTCTGAGGTTCTGGCAAACATCGAGAATGGGTTTTTGACTATGGTGCAAAGGCGCCTTGGAGATCGCCAGAGCAGCCTGAAACCCATTGCTCTTCATGCTTTTATTGAGGAAATGCCGGTAGACTTTCTTGGACGCGTAAGTCTAATTTGTGTCCAACTTTAATGATACCCTAACACATGTCAGCGCGTCGTTGAGCCTGATTCAGCGAAGATACGAGGCTACAATTTCGACACGATTCATGCCAATCACATGGAAATGACTAGATTCCGCACGGCGGCCGATACAGGATATGCAAAGGTTCTTAACAGGCTTAAAGGCTGGATTAACGATGACGGTACGATATTACTGAATCAGTCGTAGGTAGAGAAAAAAAATACTAACTCAATTGATTTGATTAGAAGGTTCGATTGCGTTGCAGTATGCGAATAGATTACGTCTCGAGTTTGAGACACTCTGGCCTGGAATGGAGCTTGCAAAATCAGAACCTCCAGCCTCAGCAAAGCAACTGTGTGAATCATCTGATATCGAACCCTCCTTGGAATGGTTCATGGGCAGCTGGAAATATCTAGCTTGGAAAAACTCATCCTCAAAGCTCTGGCTCCATGGAGAGCATGGCGACGGGAAAACCGTCATTATGTCCTACGTTCTTAGAAGTCTGTCTTGGGACACTCCATATGCAGATCATGTGAATATTGTATCTATATTTTGCTCCAGCATTGATTCTGAGGAAGGAGTGGTGGCCTCTATTGCACTGCAACTACTTCGAAACAAAGACTCGCTATCAAAGTTTCATGACCCAAAGATTCAGCCTAGTTACGAACGCCAGGGTTACAATCGCTTTATATGGGAGTTATTAAAAGTGTTGGTAATGGCCAATCCCGGGATCGTCCTTATTATTGATGGCATAGACAAACTTGCATTACCTGCCAGAACGTCGTTTTTATATAAGCTTGGCAAGCTTGAGATGAGCGTCGAGAGAATGAGTATGCACATTCTACGAGTGCTAATATCGTCAGAAAATAGTGACCTTATGCGAAGTGTGCTTGGACATTATTCAAACATAGATAGAGAAAAGGAAAGGAGAGGTAAGTGGTTACCTAAAGCTCGGTGCTTGAGAAGCCGCTAAGCAAGCCGTCACAGAATGCCTAAAAACACTAGAATTCCAGGAATGGAATGCAAGAGAAATTGCTGTACAAGAAGTTGAAGAAGCGGGCAAAAGATTTTTTTGTCACCCAGAATACCACAGTTGGCTCCAGTGTGATGGGCCATCCGTGCTGTGGCTGGAAGGGAAGCCAGGAAGCGGGAAGTCGACCCTTGTGAAATTCATGGTAAAGGAACTGGAGAAGGACAAATCTCTTGGGCAAGCAAAACAGAGAGACGCCTTTCTCAACAGCCAACTGAAGGGTAAAGAAGAGTGGGTTTTCAGCAACCCCGCAGATAAGAGTGCCATCGTCGCAAGATTCTATTACAGTTTCCGAGGCGGTAATACGCAGACCAGCCACGAGCTTATGCTTCGGTCAATTGTCTACCAGATCTGGAGTGAGAACAGCAGACTGTTCCCGCTCATTCGAGATTGTTACCGAGAGTTGAAGGAGGCTAGAGAGGAAGGTGAACAATCGCTCTGGAGCTATGCCGATCTAAAGTCAGCTTTAGAGTCCCTGCGCGAAGTTACTTTTGATTTATCTATTTTTATTATCGTGGACGGAGTGGATGAATCTCACAACGATGCACGAGGAGATGTTCTTAGACTACTTCTTGATCTTGCGCGTCCGAATCCGAATAGCAGTTGCATGGTTAAGGTTTTTATTTCAAGCAGGCCGGAGAACAATATCAACTCCCGACTACAGCTGGTTCCGCATCACATTAAGCTACAAGATGTTAATGGAGAGGACATCAGAGTGGTTGTGGAAGGATGGATTGAGCGAATGGTATTGGAAGGTGAATGTGAGGAGGAGACTTTACTAGAGGTCAAGGACTATGTTATGGCATATTCTGATGGAGTTTTCATGTGGGTCACGCTGGTCTTGAGAGATCTAGAGCGGTATATTGGCAATGGTGGCTACACTAAATTTTCCTTGAATACTAGGCTGCGTAGCCTTCCTAAAGAGCTTGGGGGTAAAGATGGCTTTTACTGTACCATGATATATTCATTGGTTGAGAACTACAAAGAAGATCACGAACAACAAGAGCGAGGGCAACGAATATTAGCCTGGGTGACTTTCGCCGAGCGACCTATATTAGTTACAGAACTTCGCGATGCCCTGGCGACCCCTTCCAAGTTACAGGGAACAGACTTGTCAACATATGTTCTTGAGGACAACAGACCCTATCAACTAGACAAGGCAATATTGTCGTCTTGTGGGGGTCTAGCTGAGGTAAATATATATGCTCTCAATCGTCTACTAGGTGGCTAAATAGTGCACCCATAGGTTAGAAACTCACCCTCGGGCGAAATTGTACAGCTCATACACCAGACGGCCAGAGAATTTCTTTTACACAAAGACAAACATGCTGGACCGTATCACCTTGAAGAAGTTCAAGGAGATATAGAGATAGCAACTGCGTGTTGCCGGTACCTTAGAATCGTCTTTCGCCCGGATTTTCCTCCACCAGAGGCTAACGCAAAATTAACAAAAGTCGAAATGATAGTAAGGCACCTGTCTGATAAGTCATTGCTCATGTACGCGCTCGCCAATTTCCAAGTCCATCTAAATCACTTGGGACGCAGCGATGAGAAAATACGAGATGAGTTTAGGAATTTTGTTGAACTTCTCAATAAACGGAGCAATTCCTACGCACATCTCCTTCTAGGGCAGTGGATTGAAGCTCTCCGGTTGTCAACGAGACTAGACGTGGATGACACATCAGCGAGGCTATTCCTACACGTTTTATTATTATGTGCCGTAGATATAAGAGAGGGGGAGTTTGCGCAGGTATTGGTATCTCTCCGGCCGGATTTGCTTCACATAGAAGCCGGGAAGGGAAATCTGGTTACAATAAAACAACTACGTGGAAACCCCCCTCACCCGGTCTCCCAGATAATAGGGGAGTGGGTTCCAATTCGTGGCGGGGATGAGCACGAGGACGGCTTTAGGCTGCTGCTCGACATAGGGGTCCACGTCAACTTGAAGGACACATTTGGCCGGACGCCGATATCGTATGCCGCTGAGAACGGCCAGGAGCGCGGCCTCGAGATGCTAATCCAGCGAGGGGCTTACGCCGATGCAGAAGACTGGGCTGGCCGGACGCCACTATCGTACGCCGCTGAGATGGGGTACGAGAGCGGCGTCAAGATACTACTCGAGCGAGGGGCCAACATTGAGTCAGAAGACAGCGCTGGCCGGACGCCACTATCGTATGCCGCAGAGAACGGGCACTATCAAATCCTTTTGAAACTAAGCAATATAGGCTGGGATCGCGCTGACTCAAAAGACGCGATTGGCCGGACGCCCTTATCGTATGCCTCAGAGAACGGAAACATGCTCTGCGCCAATCTCCTACTCGAGAGTGGCGTTATTGAATTCGACTCCAAAGACACAGCTGGCAGGACACCGATGTGGTATGCAACTGCGAACGGGCATACAGCCATGATCGGGCTGCTGCAATCATATATCAAGACATAATTGCGCACAATATAATTTTCGTGCTCAAATCACGGCGCTGTTTAATTTTTACTATCCTCTCCCGCCGCACCTCGCCCACAACAGCTTCACCGCATCAACACCCCGATTCGTCTCCCTAGCGATGCTAACCCTGCGGCGACCTACGGTAGGGGGTTGAGGAGAGCTGTTGTCCGTCGTCGGTGATGGACGGATCAACTAGGGTGGTAGGTTGTCTGTATCCAAATTGAGGGGTTGGCGCTGCGATGGGAGTAATACGGTCGTATCTAGGGGTTGAGAGACTGGTCGGCGAGTGGGTGGACCTGAAGAAGGGGCGTATCGAGTGCTGCAGGATATTGACACTTGGGTGTGGAATTCTGGGTGTGTCGTTGGGGCGACGGGTGGTTTGGGGCCCTGATTGCTTGGGTAAAAGGGGTGGCACAGTCGTTGGTGATGGCACAGTCGTTAGTAGTGGAAGGGGTATATATACAGTCAGGAAGTCTAGCGAGTTAGCTTCCACACACATACAGTTAGTTATCAAGATATACAAAGCACAAATACAGGCCCTTGCTAGACTGTACCCTGGGGGGTTATGTGTGCGTCGGCCCTGGTGCTGGCGAAGGGATGGCGAATCTTGGTGGTGAGTTGGAGGGCGCCGTGAGAGGGCGCGGTGACAAGAATATGCGGCGACAATAAGAGGGCTTCGGTGACTATGGATACCGCGCCGAGGAATATGCGGCCTATCCTGTCCTAGAATAGGGCACAGAACCGGAAGCCAAACAGACCCGTGCCTGGGCTGCATTCATCTATAGGGTCCTCGAGTTGGTCTATAAGGTCGACAGCTACAGCGGCTTAGTATGGGGCGGTCATGCCCGGAATCTTCTGCCTCACCCGCGGGATGATATCGTGGGTGGCAACACGCCATATAGTTTCTTCGTTCTTCACTTTTGGTGCCAGGACCACTGGCTTTCCGCCTTCTAGTCGACAGAAATGCTGTATTTATACCCGTCATCGACGTTGGTAAAAGCAACAAACCGCGCGGTTGAGAGTAAAGATGCCATTGTAGACTACTCAGCTAATATACTATTCCATCCCCCCACTCCCTGTGCCATCCTCGTAGCACGCCTGCCTCATATTGGTATTCCCCTCGCAGTCCATGCATCAGATAGAGATATTCACAACAGCTATCACCACTGTCCAATATCCTCAGATCCCTCCACCACTACGTCCCGTCTGGACTGTATACACATTTCCTCCTCCTGCCCCGCTGCGCTCCTTGGCCGCCTCGCTGCGAGCGAACACGGCGCGCCATTTCAGGCCGACAAAGATAGCTGCGGCGCCTCCGAAGGCGGCAATGACGAGTGGCGCGCGCGACGGCCTAGACAGAGGGGTTAGCTGGAGCTTTGGTTTGCGTTTCCCGGACGAGGGGCAACGGGGCGGATTGGAGGCGGGGAGCGGTGAACATACGGCTTGGGGTGTCCTGGTGCCATTGTGAAGGTCTCTCAGGGGGCGGTGTGTGCTTGTTGAATAGCTCTGGTTCACTTATTGGGATTTTCTGGGCTTGAGATCTTTCGTTGTGCTTATTCGCTTTTTGATCGTCTTTATTGTGTCTTTGGTGTCGTTCACAAGCTGTTTGTCTTGTTGTCTTATCTGCCTTGTGCTCGTTCGGGCGCCCTCGGGAGTCGCGTGTGCAGTGACGTCTGCGGTTCCACCTCTCCAGCTTTATCGGTTATCCCTCCCAACAGTTACCCGTCGCTAGTGTCTAACAACCTGCGAGTGTGTTGAACGCTCGCTTTGTATCGGAATGGCTCTTAGGACTTTTTTCTCCGTTATTTATTGTGTTGTGCTGGATGTTTTATAATCTCCTGTTCTGTAGAAATATATACCTTGTCGCTCTACCACAGAAAGTTTTGCACATGGGATAACTTTTTTCTTGGTCTCGGCTCGTCTCAATGGAAGTAGCGCGGGTTTTCCCCACACTATCTGGGGTGGTTGGGGTCTGAGCTTGGTGCACAGGCCATCGTACATTTCAAATATATCGGCACATGACTGGATATTGGGATTTTTTTGGTCATCAAGGGGTTTTCATTGACCTCTCTATTACATTAGACATAAAAGGAGAGATGTTATTCGCAAGGAGCTTTATCAAAAGGAATATAGCGTACGGGAGACAAACTGGCCATACGTTTGTGTCCCAAATCAAATAAAGGGGCTAGATTCTATGGCCTTTTCAACCTCGATGTGCGCGTCGTACCCATAAAGCCATGGCTGGAATACCGGGCATACCCTATCATTGTTTGATCAGATGAAGCAGACCAAAGGTAGGAGCAAGATTGGGACATATCTTACCAGCTAAGTGGAAATTTCCCTTCGATTTCACGCTTGGAATCAGAGTATTTCTCAAATAGCGAATCTCGCTCTTGTTGCTCGGGGCCGTCATGCATGTGGTTTATTGTGCGATACTCTTTATATTAGACTCTGGCGCTAGGAGCTTGCTTTCCTTGGGACTCGTGGCCATACTTACCATCTTCAGTGACTCTCGTGCTATCACCTCCCCGCGCACTTTACGGATTGTTTGAAACATCTGCAAGGCTTGAGGGAGCTGCGATTTGGACGTTATCTTGCCCAGGAGCAGACCAATCGTAGCGCCGTCTTCGATGGCCGAATTGGCACCTTGGGCCAGGTAGGGGATCATTGGATGAGAGGAGTCACCACTGCTCATATGTTAGCTGGGACGGGAGTAAAGCTGCATTTGAGTCGATCTTACATCAGAACAAAGTTTCCCTTGTCGTTTATCCACGTCTCTACCTCCTGTCCTGGAGTTTATTAACATTGATGATCCATAGAGTGAAAGCTCGAAGACGCACGATGCATCAGCTTCCATGTCTCGACATGTTTGACGTGGTCTAGGTATCGGGTTAAACTACGGAGATTAGCGGCTGCCATTTCTAATAGAATGGTGAAGTTACATTGGGTCCCAATTACGGAGCAGCTCCTTCATTTCTTCGGCTGAGCCCTGCTTCTTAGAAACCCCGAGTGGGAGGTCATCTGGACGTACGAGGCCGAGACCCAGCACAGTGCCACCACAAATAGAATATGAGATGGCATGACTGTCTGGCCCAAACCAGAAGTTAAGTTCTGGGTTGTAATCTTATCTCTAAGATCCCCGACCGGGACATCTTCTGCTTTAAGAATGATTCGGTAGACAAGATCACCTGTCGCTTCCGGGTGGTCTTGCTTGCCCAAGAGAACTTCTCGACACCGCGACCATATCCCATCAGCGCCGATGACAAGGTCACCTTGGAATTCTAGGCCGGCTGCCGATGTTACTCGCCCACCATCCATATCAACTTCGGCGACTCTTGTGCCGAAATGAAACTCTACTCCGAGCTCCCGAGCTCGATGATAAAGTCCCTTTTGGACATCCGCTCGAGAGATATTCAAGACCCCAGATCCATACTTTCGCTTCATGTCGGGGCCATAATTCTGCTCTCTGAACAGAATCTTCCCATCTGAATACCGGCGGAAGTTCAATGAACTTGGTCTCGTCGCGGAGCTCCAGAAGGACTCGGATAGCCCCCATTTGAGCAATAGCCTCGAGGCGTTGGGGCTCACTTGGAGACCTGCACCAATCTGAGAACCTGTCAGTATCGTCACCAGAAATCCGAATCACTCCTGAGTAGACACATCCTTTACTGTAACGTACTTCGGCAAGCTCCTTCGCAGCTTCGAGGACCGTTACATGGTGCCCCGACAAGGCACATTGGATGCTGGCAGATAGGCCGCCCATGCCACCGCCAACAATGATTATATCCAAACGGCAACCATTGACTGCCTCTGGCAGACCATTCTGTTTGTTTGCTGTCATGTCGATAAAATGATCGACGTGGCTCGCAAGAAACTGGATGGCGATGATGGGACGTTGGAGAAAGCGGTTGGTTGCAATGGCCTACTCCGTGTTGGTCATCCCCCCTACATCCTCCCGGGCGAAATGGTCTTGACCTCGGAATATATGTTTCCTTTCGAGAGCCGTCTTACTGATAAGCGAAGTTATGGCGTATACTGTACTGGCTGAGTATGAAACCTCCAGTCGATTCACGGGTGGTTACAGTGCAGCCTTGGGAAACCCTAAGTTCTCAAAAGGAGCGAATCTAAACGCGTAAACAGCATTCAACATTTGCAGCAGATAAATTCAAGAGGCTGGCGCCCTTTCTACCATCAAATCACGTCACCTCATGTCGTAACCTGTATCTGCGGAGAGGGATCAGCCCGGATGACTTGTGCGACAGTGGCTACTCGCACTGAGCCCAGTAAGGTTGTTTCCGAGGGGTGTCGAGTTATACAACCTTTTACGGATGTAGACCTGCCTTGTAGGCTTTTCACGCATACGGAGGCGCGTCTTTTCAATGCCGGCAAAGGTATGTCCGCAATCTCTACATTTGACTTCACACGCATCAGCTCGTCGTCAAACTCCGTCTCACACCCTCGACCATGTCCACCCCCAAAGCTGAGGCCGACCCCATCAAACTCAGGAGCAGCAAATTTATCAGCCCCATCTCCCTCGCCCACATCGTCTTCCGCACCGCCAACCTACAACGCATGATCAACTTCTAGACCCTCTTCCTCGGCGCCAGCATCGTATCCCAGTACTACACCATCGCATTCCTCTAATATGATGATGAGCACCACCGCATCGCCTTCATCGCCGATCCCAGCGCGCAACCGCAGCTAGGCGGGAGCAAGGCGGCGGGAATGCACCACGTCGCCTTCACTTTGAGAGCCTTGCTGATCTAGTGCCGGCGTATAGACAATGCAAGGCAATTGGGGTTTTGCCTACGTGATGTGTGGGCCATGGGGTGACGACGAGTATGTATTACACAAAATTCATGATACGCGGCGATCTTTCTAGGTGCATAGATAAAGTTGAGCTACAAACTTAGATTCTACCCCCTATTGAGCGTATTCCCAGCCCCCTTCGGATTCTCCTCCACATATTCATCCCACGCTCTCGCTTTCAGTGTCTCGGCCTCGCCCTTCCCATAGTCATCCTCATCAGGCTCCGCAATAATACCACTCGCCTCTCCACCACCCTCAATAATCCCTCCACGTTTCCGCTCCTCCTCCAAGTACTCGTCAATACTCATCGTCGGCAGGTTATGCCCTGACCTGAAGACTCCATCCTGAAGCTGCTTCCGGCCACCAGTCAACGTGAACACTTTGAGCGGCTTCCCGCTCTTATCCAGCAATGGCCCTGCTGCATTATTCGCAGCGAGCAGCTCCGAGATGGGCCGGTCAAGCCGATCAGAGTAGTCAGCTCCCGTGCGTGCGCCTGTGCGCTCGCGGTAATCGCGTGCGAGGGCTTCGGGGCCAGGTGGTGGCGTGGGTGGCTTTGAGGCTAATACTGACATCTCGAGATTGAGGGATTCAAGGTTCTGGAATGTGTTGTGGGTTGAGAGTGTGATGTTGGCGAGGTGGAGGTCGCGGATTGCATCGTCGTCTTGGGAGAGGTAGGCAGGATTGCGGGAGAGGAACTTGGGGTCCTATTAGTATCATATATTGAGAGTATATGGGGGTTCTGAGTATGGAAAACGTACATCGATCTTCTGCTTCAGGTCCTTCTCTAGCTTAAAGTTTTCGATCTTTGCAGCCCGCCGTGCGGTGAAGTCTGTCGTTGATATTGTGGAAAAGGTAGTGGGGTTCTCGTTATATGCGTCATTCATCTTCTTCGAGCTGCCAGATAGGACAGCATAGCTATCGAGACGGTTGAGAAAGCGCTCGTATGCGACTCGTGCCCGTGTGAGCGCGGTCTGCCGGTCTGGGTTCGAGGTTCGCGTGTAAAGGTCGCCGAGATGGTAGTCGATGAGGAGGTATCTGAGAAGCTGGTCAGCTGGTATTTCTTATCAAGTCCGCACATCAGTGGACTCACGGAAGGTCGCCAGTAGTTATGTCCTCGAGTATCTCATTGGGGCTGAACAGGGACTGCCTGTCTGCAAGTACGCGGCACTCTTCGTAGCTTCCAACTGCCGTTGCAAGGCTGTCATGGTATGCAGTGCTATTCCTGTCGTAGGTTTGCTCAATCTCTTGCCTCTTCCTCTCTGCTTGCGCAAAGAGCGATTTAATGTTTTGGTCCTCCATGGTGTATGTATGAGACGAGGCTGAGCTGCGACAACGCAGTTCTATGTTTTGTGGTGGGGGGGCGAGGCTGTGGCTTTTGAGCTTTGGAATACAGTTGGCTTGGCAAAGGCGGTGAGCCAAGCACACTTACTCATCGTGAACCAACTCCAAGCTTGTCTTCTTCATAACATCACTCCCTCAACGTGCAAATTCAAAGTAAATAACATTCACACTAGATAACGGGAGGTCTATAAATTAGAACTAGATATACGCGGGCCTTTGAAACCTTTTTCTCTTCTCTAGACGTTAATTTGATTCCGGGCATTTTCAGGTCGGCGTGGGTGTTTGGCTTGCCCCGATTTTATGTCGTTTGCTACAGTTCATACGTGAGCGGAGCGGGGTGTTGTGTTTGTTTCTTTGTTTCCAGGATCCATTTCCCTTTCTGGAAGTTATTCTATTCCTACTCTCTTCGTTACTTCCTCTTAATATTTCCCACCCCGTCTAAGCCTTCCTTCCACATTCACAGTCAGCCCTTTACTATCTGGGTTCATACCAGTCACCCTTTCCTACTAAAGGGGTCTTCTCACTTCATTTACTCTTTGGCTTCTCAACTTTTATCATATATGGTGAAATGTGTCACACTCTTGGTACAGATTCACCACTGCATGGCCAGAATGGAGTTGATGGGGCTCCAGGTGTGGGCAATTTGAATCTTGATATTGAAACTTCTCAAGTGACAACACTCACGTCACCTACAACATCCAAATCGGCTACAACAGCCAAGTCACCTACAGCACCGAAGTCACCTACAGCCCCATTTCACCAGGCAGATTCGCCGTCTCCTAGCGACTCTCTGTCCACCGCTTCCAACGTGCAGGTTTCTGAAGGCATAGTGCCAGCATTAGCAACCAAGTCACCTACAGCACTCAAGTCTCCTACAATACTCGAGTCACCTACAACCTCCTTTCACCAGGCAGATTCACCGTCTCCTACCGACTCTCCAATTACCGCTTTCAACATGCAAATTTCCGAAGTCATGGTGCCAGCATTGGCAACCAGGTCGACAGACGCCGTGATTGACGATCTTTGTCGTCGTGAACTTCACCCAAAAGAACCCACAACTGACAAAGGGCCTCTTACAGGCGGTATTGAGGACGTTTTCAAAGGCCCGGAAGTGGATGGTGCTATATCTGAGACTATTGAGGGTGAGGATGGAGGGAATGAGACAGAGAGCGATGACGAAGGCCCAGCACGTCCCAGCGAAAACCAAGAATTGTCCTACGAACAAACAGTTCGCGAGTCATATATCCGAAGTCGAGTTCGCGAAGCAACCAAAGGCTCGACTGCGCCAGAAAAAGCCGACGACAAACAATCTGTCAAGTGGCTGATTAAGGACAGCGGGAGCCAGGAGATAATATCCAGCCCGAGAGAATACCAAATTGAGCTCTTCGAAAGGGCAAAAACGCAAAATATCATCGCAGTGCTAGACACCGGTTCCGGCAAGACTCTAATCGCCGCCCTGCTCTTACGCCATGTCATCGATGAAGAACTGGAGCGTAGAGCAAACGGAGGCAGTAAACGCATTGCTTTCTTTCTTGTGGACTCGGTCGCGCTCGTGTTTCAGCAATACGCTGTCCTCAAGTGCAATCTGAACCAAAAAATGGAGCAATTTTGCGGAGATATGGGCTGCGACCTCTGGAGCAAGGAACTTTGGGAGAAGCACTTGAACGAGAACATGGTCATTGTTTGTACTGCCGAAGTTCTATTTCAATGCTTGCACCACTCTTTTATTACGATGAGGCAAATCAACCTACTCATATTCGATGAGGCCCATCATGCAAAACGAAATCACGCATATGCCAGGATCATCAAGGATTTCTATGCCTCCGAGCCTGATCAGTCACTGCTCCCTAGAATCTTTGGAATGACGGCTTCCCCGGTTGATGCGAGGACGAATATAAAAAAGGGGGCGGTTGAGCTCGAGGCTCTACTACACAGTCAGATAGCTACTGCGTCTGATGCAAGCCTGCTACAGTATGCCAACAAGAAAACAAAAGAAGAGGTCGCCAGTTACGATTCTCTCCCTCCTCCGACTGAGAGCCAACTGTTCAAAAAGGTTCATCAGTTGATCGGTGGGATAAAGGAGTGTTCGAAGCCATTGGCATATGCAATAAAGGCTAGCTCTTACCTGGGCAGCTGGGTAGCTGACCGAGTGTTGTCAGTTAGCTTCACCGGAGAAGAAGTTAAAAGGCTGGAGGCAGAGATCGAAAGGAACTTCCACAAACAATCCCAAATCGACCCACTACCTCTAAGCAATCTCGAAAGTAAAAAGGAGAGGCTTCAAAGTGCACAACAAATTATTACCGCACATGTTTTCACATCCCCGCAACTATGTCGCAGTCAACTTTCGTCGAAAGTGATGGGGCTTGCCGTCCACCTTCGTGGACGGTTTGAAAGGACTACATTCGATAAATGTATCGTTTTCGTCCGGCAGAGGTATACGGCCAAACTGTTGGCAGATTTGTTTGCAAGCCCCCAAATAGGCACTCCTCATCTCCGGGTTGGGTCATTGGTAAGATATCCACACTAATTATTCCCTTATTTCAACTTCTCAACTATGCTTCTTAGCTATGCTAATTGATACAGACTGGTACTCGAAATAGGAATGGAGCAGACCTCGAATCATCCTTCCGGAACCAAGTAATCACCTTGAGGAGGTTCAGGCAGGGCGAGATAAATTGCCTCTTTGCAACTTCTGTTGCAGAGGAGGGGCTCGACATTCCGGACTGCAATCTCGTCATTCGATTTGATCTCTATTCGACTGTCATTCAGTATATCCAGTCACGGGGTAGGGCAAGACAAACTAACTCCAACTATATTCATTTCATCGAACATGGTAATAAGGAGCAGGAGGCTCTTGTTAGAGAAGTCCGCCGGAATGAAAATATCCTCAGAGAGTTTTGCCAGGCATTACCTGAAGATCGATTGCTTTCTGGAAACAACTACAACATGGATTACTTCCTCGCCAAGGAGAGAAACACAATGCGATCATATACAGAGCCGTCGACGGGTGCAAAATTGACATACAGGATGAGCCTAAGTGTGCTGGCAAATTTTGTGGCGTCTCTTCCACATAGCAGCGAAAGCACACCACATCCCGAATACATGATGACGGCCATGGGCGCGAAATATGTTTGTGAAGTTATACTTCCAGAGAACTCGCCTGTCCATGGTGCAACTGGACGCCCAGCAAACACAAAGCAGGTTGCAAAATGCTCTGCGGCATTCGAAGCTTGCCTCAAGCTTAGAAAAGAAAAGCACCTCGACGAGTATCTTCTGTCGACGTTCAAAGATCGAGGCCCAGCAATGCGCAATGCCCAGTTAGCAATAACATCCAAAGCCAATACAGACTATGACATGCGCACGAAGCCTTCTATGTGGGCCGCCGGCGAGACCCCGTCCGAATTGTTTCTGACGATTCTATCATTGAAGGACCCGGGGCAGTTAGATCGCCCTTCGCAACCACTTGGGTTGCTCACTCGTCAGCCATTGCCACCATTTCCACAATTCCAATTGTATTTTGGTGGCGGAAAGCACACTGCAGCTGTGTCAACAGCCATGGGTAGTTTGGAAGTCGGCTCTGAAACACTGGAGTTAATTAATACCTTCACGCTAAGGATATTCAAAGATATTTTTAGCAAGGAGTATGAATCCGACCCTGCTCAAATGCCGTATTTTATAGTCCCAATATCCGACACAGCCACGTCAGGCCAGACAGGGTTGCCTGTGGATTTGATTTCGTGGGACATCTTGAGAATGGTCAGTTACAATCAGTGGCTCAAATGGGACGAATCGACACCAGAATCTTTTTTCGAGGACAAGTACATTCTGGACCCTTTCGACGGGTCGCGGAAAATATGGGCGACGGAAGTAACGCACGAATATAAGCCACTGGATCCCGTGCCGCCAAACACGGCTGCTCGTTCAGCGAGAAAGAATAACTCGAACATCCTTGAGTATTCCTGCAGCTTGTTTAAAGTAGCAAGAAGCAAGAGGACATTTAGTGAAACCCAGCCAGTTATCGAGGGCGAGGCTATTCCTTTTCGCCGAAATTTCCTGGATGATCACGACGATCCGGCTACATCAGGGCCGACGAAATGTTACGTGGTCCCAGAGCCTCTTACCATATCAGCAGTAAGTACCCTAGGTGTTTGTAATGGCACACACTAATTGTTGCAGCTCCCGACTAAAGTCGTCGCCATGGCGT
Organism: Pseudogymnoascus sp. BL308; assembly: GCA_001630595.1. Taxonomy (NCBI): domain Eukaryota; kingdom Fungi; phylum Ascomycota; class Leotiomycetes; order Thelebolales; family Thelebolaceae; genus Pseudogymnoascus; species Pseudogymnoascus sp. BL308. The sequence goes on along the minus strand of LMYD01000178.1, from coordinate 85,284 downwards.
ACTCGTTTCCGGCTATTATTCACCGCATTGAATCCTATCTCATCGCTGTTGAGGCATGCTCCATGCTTCATCTCCCTATCTCAGCCGATTTAGCACTAGAATGCATGACCAAAGATTCTCGGAACACTGACGAGCATGGCGAAGAACAGGTGGAGTTCCAGAGGGGCATGGGAAATAATTACGAGCGACTTGAGTTCCTAGGAGACTGCTTTTTGAAAATGGCGACGTCTATCTCACTCTACACACTCCACCCGGACAGCAACGAGTTTGACTTCCATGTCAAGCGTATGTTGATGATTTGCAATAAGAACCTTATGGACGTGGCGTTGCAGCTGAAATTATATGAGTTCATTCGTTCCCAGGCATTTAATCGGTAAGTAACTCGGGGTATCAGTATGTTTATTCTCACTAATGTATCTATAGCCGAGCGTGGTATCCAGAAGGCCTCATTCTCAAGAAAGGCAAAACTGCCCAAGCCCCCAAAAAGCACAAATTGGGCGACAAGACAATAGCTGATGTGTCGGAAGCATTAATTGGTGCCGCATTACTCACACCTTCTAATGGACACGCAATGAATCACGCAGTAAGGGCTGTCACGGAACTTGTCTGCAGCACGGATCATGCCATTGAAAAATGGGAAGATTACTTCAAGGGTTACACCAAGCCAAAGTATCAGATTGCAGCTTCCACGGCATCCCAGCGTAACCTTGCGGAGCAAGTCGAAGTTGCTCACACCTACCATTTCCACTATCCTCGACTACTCCGCTCGGCGTTTATCCACCCATCATATCCATTTGCATACGAACGGGTTCCTAACTATCAGAGACTTGAATTTCTAGGAGATTCATTACTTGATATGGCTTGTGTCAACTTCCTCTTCCATCGATTTCCAACAAAGGACCCACAATGGTTGACAGAACACAAGATGGCGATGGTGTCTAATCAGTTCCTTGGTGCCCTTTGCATAGAACTTGGATTCCATACGCAGTTGCTGCAATTCAACCCAATTATTCAAAGCAGCATCACCGAATACGTGTGTGAAATCACAGAAGCTCGTCATCAAGCGGAACAAGATGCTATTCGGGATGGCAAGCTAGCTTCAGACTGCGCTCGCGATTATTGGCTCCATACCAAGCTACCTCCAAAATGTCTACCAGATATCATTGAAGCATACATTGGAGCAATTTTTGTCGACTCATCGTTCAATTACGGAGAAGTGGAGCGCTTCTTTGACCTTCATGTGAAGTGGTACTTTGAGGATATGGCTCTATACGACACGTTCGCCAACAAGCACCCAGTAACTTTCCTTCACAAGTTCCTCCAGCAGAACATGGGATGTGCTAAGTATAGGATCACTGCTTCATCGATGCCAGACGACAACAGCGGAACGCCCCCTAAAATCCTCGCTACTGTGATGATTCATAGCCAGGTACTACTTGGCGTGGAGAGAGAGAGCGCCAGATATGCAAAGATCGCCGTCGCTCAGCAGGCATTGGAGATTCTGAAAGGAGGAACCCTTGCCGAGTTCAGACAAACCTACAGGTGCGACTGTAAGGAGAAGGGGCTCGATGTGGCGGATTGCGAGATGGAGGAAGCCCCACAGGAATCACTGGAAGGCCACGTGAGCATCCAAACGTTTGACATGGAGTCGGAGATGGTGACGGATATTGGAATGGAAGGTAGTCGAAACGGCTCAATCAGTTCAGCGTAATGGGGGAGGTTCGTATAGACCACACGAAACTGTCTGGATCGGGGGACAATTTGTTGTGGCCGATGTTATTTTACTATCAATCACTATGGCTCAACCTGAAGTCACTGAGATTCTTCACGCTCCCACGGCTTAGCCTATGTTTATAGAAATATCACATCACGAACCCACTAGGTTTTCAAGTTCCTAGATTGTGTCCCTAGTGAAAAATTTCCACATGTTGTGAGTTTCTATATTATGTGAATTTGTGAAATAAACTGTCCAAATTAATTTCGGAACACTATCCTAAATCGAGATTAATAAGTTTATCGACTTTACCGGAAAATACAATGTACAGTAGCCTGATATTAAAATATTTTGGCACAGATTACAGTAGAAATGCCAAACAAGTATGTCGCCACCACTGTACTCGAGATCTGAAGATATTGATATTGGCTGTCAGAAAGCGCCGAGGTCTGCCTGAAGCGAGTTCGGAACAGTTGAGATGTGCTGACTAATAGTGCGCTAGAGGTCTTTGCAGGACGGTGAGTGCCCTTTGTGCAGATTTTCTCATCAGGTACTCATATTGGCCAATGAAAACGCCGAATTCGCCTTAAGCTTTTTTTAGCGCTTAACGAATAATGACATGGGTTCCTACATATTTTTTTTGGCAGAACTTCAGCTCCGACTTTCTGACTGTGAGATCTATGCCCACCAATCTCACGCAGAGTCTTTTTCCCTCTACTTGATGTTCAATTGTGTCTAATCTGCGGCCTTGTTCTCCGTCTTGATTGACTGTGAGATACTTAGATTGAACTTCTAAGGCGGCTCTAGGGCTTTTGCCGCCCCATCCTCGACGAGCTCAGAGATTTACGAATACCCCGCCATACGTCGTACAGATCGGACGAAGACACATAGCCACTCGCAACCATGGCTGAAAGAACATACGTCCCGATCTCAGCTCGGCTGCGCGGCAGCACCGAGGAGAGCCTTGTCGCGCTCGAACTCCAAGATGGCGTCGTGTACCAAGGTTACAGCTTCGGTGCCCCGAAGAGCATTGCCGGAGAATTGGTCTTCCAGACAGGAATGGTCGGATACCCAGAATCTGTGACTGATCCTTCTTACCGGGGCCAAATCCTCGTCATTACATTTCCTCTTGTAGGAAACTATGGCGTACCCTCCCGGGAGGCAATGGACGAACTCCTCAAGGATGTTCCCGTCCACTTCGAATCTTCCGAGATTCACATTGCTGGCTTAGTCGTTGCCTCTTATGCAGGCGAGGACTACAGCCACTACCTCGCCACATCCTCCCTTGGAGCGTGGCTGAAGGAGCAGGGGGTTCCCGCCATGTACGGTGTCGACACAAGAGCCCTCACCAAGAGAATCCGGGACGAAGGTAGTATGCTGGGGCGCATGCTCCTGCAGAAGCAAGGCCTTACTAACGGCAATGCTACCCGTCTGTCGGAGGACTGGCGCTCGGGTTTCGAGGCTGTGGAGTGGTCTAACCCGAACGCTACAAATCTGGTTGCAGATGGTGAGCCCTCCTCAAAATGTCCCCTCGAATATTTCTGACTGTAGACAAAGTCTCCATCAAGGCTCCGAAATTATACTCTCCCAAGCCTTCCGACGCTCTCATCCACCCCTCCGGCCGCCCAGTCCGGGTATTGTGCTTGGATGTCGGACTCAAGTACAACCAACTGAGGTGCCTCGTCAGGCGTGGTGTTGAGGTCCTTGTATGCCCATGGGACTACGACTTCCCCACCCTTGCCGGCAAGGATTACGATGGCCTCTTCATCTCCAACGGTCCTGGTGATCCAGCTATGATGACCAAAACCGTCAACCACATCAAAGCCGCCGTTCAAGAGAACCGCACCCCAATCTTCGGCATCTGCCTTGGTCACCAGCTCCTCGCGAGAGCATCTGGCGCAAGCACCTTGAAGATGAAGTTTGGTAACCGCGGCCACAATATTCCTTGCACAAACATGTTGACTGGAAAATGTCACATTACTTCCCAGAACCATGGTTATGCCGTGGATACCGCTACATTGCCCGCAGAATGGGAGGAGCTTTTCGTCAACGCCAACGATGGCTCAAACGAGGGTATCCGCCACGTTAGCAAGCCACACTTCAGTGTCCAATTCCATCCCGAAAGCACACCTGGCCCAAGAGATACTGAGTTCCTGTTTGATGTCTTCATCAACACCATCGTCAAGACTCTCGGCGATGCCAGCCAATTGAACGTACCTGTGCACTTCCCTGGAGGCGAGGCTGCTGAGACGGCAAGACTGAACCCCAGAGTCGATGTCAAGAAGGTCTTGGTTCTTGGAAGTGGTGGTCTTAGCATTGGCCAGGCCGGCGAGTTCGATTACTCTGGAAGTCAGGCTATCAAGGCTCTGAAGGAGGAAGGCATCTACACCGTGCTCATCAACCCCAACATTGCCACCATTCAGACCTCAAAGGGTCTTGCTGATAAGGTCTACTTCCTTCCAGTCACTGCCGACTTCGTCCGCAAAGTGATTCTCTACGAGCGCCCGGATGCCATCTACGTCACTTTCGGTGGCCAAACTGCGCTGCAAGTCGGAATTCAATTGAAGGATGAGTTCGAGGGACTCGGCGTTAAGGTCCTCGGAACCCCAATTGACACTGTCATCACAACCGAAGATCGTGAGCTCTTCGCCAGAAGCATGGAATCTATTGGTGAGAAGTGTGCCAAGTCTGCCTCCGCCAGCACTGTCGAGGAGGCCATGCATGTTGTCAAAGATATTGGTTTCCCCGTCATTGTCCGCGCAGCTTATGCTCTTGGTGGCTTAGGCTCCGGCTTTGCTGATAACGAAGACGAGTTGCTGGAGCTCTGCCAGAAGGCATTTGCTGCCTCTCCTCAGGTCTTGATCGAGCGCAGTATGAAGGGCTGGAAGGAGATCGAATACGAGGTCGTCAGAGATGCCAGGGACAACTGCATCACTGTCTGTAACATGGAGAACTTCGACCCTCTCGGTATCCATACCGGAGACTCAATTGTCGTTGCTCCATCGCAGACTCTATCCGATGAAGATTACAACATGCTCCGTACCACTGCTGTCAACGTCATTCGCCATCTCGGTGTCGTCGGAGAGTGCAACATCCAGTACGCGCTTAACCCACTTTCGCAAGAATACTGCATTATCGAGGTCAACGCGAGACTTTCCCGCTCCTCCGCCTTGGCTTCCAAGGCTACTGGATACCCATTGGCCTTTATCGCTGCTAAGCTTGGTCTTGGCATCCCCCTGAACGAGATCAAGAACTCCGTTACCAAGGAAACCTCTGCTTGCTTCGAGCCATCTCTCGACTACGTCGTCGTCAAGATGCCAAGATGGGACTTGAAGAAGTTTACTCGCGTCTCCACTCAGCTTGGTTCCTCCATGAAGAGTGTTGGCGAGGTCATGAGCATTGGCAGGACATTTGAAGAGGCCATCCAGAAGGCTATCAGATCCATCGATTTCCACAACCTCGGATTCAACGAGACTCCAGCCCTGATGTCCATCGATGATGAGCTCCAGACCCCATCCGACCAGCGTCTCTTTGCCATTGCAAATGCAATGCACGAGGGCTACTCGGTTGACAAGATCCACAGCATGACCAAGATTGACAAGTGGTTCCTCAGCAAGCTCAAGGGCCTCAATGACTTTGCCAAGTACATGTCCACATTTGACACAAGCAGCATCTCGATTGATCTCGTGCGTCAAGCAAAGCAGCTTGGTTTCTGTGATCGCCAGTTGGCGAAATTCTGGAGCTCGACCGAGTTGGCCGTTAGAAGGCTCAGAAAAGAGGCTGGCATCACTCCCTTTGTCAAGCAGATCGATACGGTGGCAGCCGAGTTCCCTGCTTTCACCAACTATCTCTACATGACATACAATGGCTCCGAGCACGACTTGGACTTCAACGACAATGGTGTGATGGTCCTCGGATCTGGAGTATACAGAATTGGTTCCTCTGTCGAGTTCGATTGGTGCTCCGTTAGGGCTATCCGCACTCTTCGTGAGAGTGGCCACAAGACTGTTATGGTTAATGTAAGTTAAAAGAGTTTCATTGTTTTCTACGATCAGAGGCACCCTTCCCGGGGACCATGATCTAGGCTACCCTTCCCTGGGGCGCCTACCCTTCCCTGGGGCTATGATCTAGGCTACCCTTCCCTGGGACTATGATCTAGGTTACCCTTCCTTGGGACCATGATCAAGGTTCCGCTTCCCTGGGACTATGATCTGGGTCACCCTTCTTTGGGACCAGTATCTGAGCCATCCTTCCTTGGGGCCACGATCTGGGCCGCCCTTCCTTAGGGCCACAATCTGGGCCGCCCTTCTTTGGGACGACTATCTGAGTCGTCCTTCCTTAGGGTCACGTTCTGAGTCGTCCTTCCTTGGGACCATGATCTGGGCTACCCTTCTTTGGAACGGCGATCTGAGCTACCCTTCCATGGGGCCACGATCTGAGTCACGTGAATTGTAGTGATAGTTCACGTGATCCATGCCGAATATTCTCCTATCTCAATCACTGTGATCCTATATTACTATTACAGTAGCTAACAGCAAAAAAGTTCAATCCCGAGACCGTTTCGACCGATTATGATGAAGCGGATCGCCTTTATTTCGAAACCATCAATCTCGAGACGATTATCGACATCTACGAGCTGGAGTCGTCTACCGGCATTCTGATGGCCATGGGTGGCCAAACACCGCAGAACATCGCACTTCCCCTGCACCGCCTCAATGTTAAGGTCCTGGGAACATCGCCTGAGATGATTGACAATGCCGAGAACAGATACAAGTTCTCTCGCATGTTGGACAGAATCGAGGTTGATCAGCCCACGTGGAAGGAGCTGACAAGCTTCGAGGAGGCGAAGGAGTTCTGTAACAAGGTTTCATACCCAGTGCTGGTTCGCCCTTCATACGTCCTCTCTGGAGCAGCAATGAACACGGTCTACTCTGAGCCGGATCTTGAGGCATACCTCAAGCAAGCTTCCGAGGTTTCTCGCGAGCACCCAGTCGTCATTACCAAGTACATTGAGAACGCCAAAGAAATCGAGATGGACGCAGTTGCCAAGGATGGTGTGATGGTCGGCCATTTCATTTCCGAGCATGTCGAGAACGCTGGTGTTCACTCTGGAGACGCCACTCTCATTCTCCCACCTCAAGACTTGGAGGCTACAACTATCAAGCGCATTGAGGAGGCAACTCGCAAGATCGGTATGGCTTTGAACATTACCGGACCGTACAACATTCAATTCATCGCCAAGGATAACGACATCAAGGTTATTGAGTGCAATGTCAGAGCCTCCCGCTCGTTCCCATTCGTCTCCAAGGTTATGGGAGTCGACCTTATTGAGCTGGCCACCAAGGCAATCATGGATATCCCATTCGAGGCATACGCACCTGACACTCTGGTACCAGGAACTGTCGGTGTCAAGGTCCCCCAGTTCAGTTTCTCCCGACTCTCCGGAGCTGATCCTGTCTTGGGCGTTGAGATGGCTTCTACAGGAGAGGTCGCTTCATTCGGAAGAGACAAGTATGAGGCCTACCTCAAGGCTTTGGTCTCCACTGGCTTCAAGCTTCCAAAGCGCAACATTCTTCTATCTATCGGATCTTACAAGGATAAGAATGAGATGCTCCCGTCAGTGAAGAAGCTACAGGCTCTGGGCTACAAGCTTTTTGCCACGGCCGGTACCGCCGATTTCCTCATGGAGCATGGTATTCGCGCCCAGTACCTTGAGATCTTGCCCGAGGAGGACCACCAGAAGTCGGAATACTCCCTAACGCAGCATCTTGCGAACAATATGATTGATCTTTACATCAATCTGCCATCCAGCAATCGCTACAGAAGACCAGCAAACTACATGTCAAAGGGCTACAAGACTCGCAGAATGGCCGTTGACTACCAGACCCCTCTTGTGACCAATGTCAAGAACGCCAAGATCCTCATTGAGGCAATCGCAAGAAATTACGATATGGAAATCACCACCCGCGATTACCAGACCAGCCACCGAACGGTTGTTCTTCCAGGCCTCGTTAACATCCAAGCTTTCCTGCCTGGCGTCGCCACTACCGGAAGCAATGATCTGCAGACCGTGACCGAGGCATCGATTGCCGCCGGTTTCACCATGATCAGAGTCATGCCCGTTGGCTTGGATAGCTGCATCACTGATGCAAGGACATTGGATATCGCACAGGCCAACAGCAGACAAGGCGCTGGCTGCGACTACAACTTCTCTGTCGCTGCAACTTCTTCCAATGCTGAGCAAATTAGCTTGATCGCTGGAGAGGTTGGATCGTTGTTCATCCCATTCAACCACCTTAACGATAATATCAGCAAGGTTGCGGCCGTCACTGCTCACTTTGATTCTTGGCCAACCTACAAGCCAATCATCACTGATGCCAAGGTAACCGACCTTGCCTCAATTCTTCTCCTCGCCAGTCTGCACAGCAGGAATGTTCACGTCACAAATGTCACCACCAAGGAGGATATTAGACTCATTGCCATGAGCAAAGATAAGGGCCTCACAGTCACCTGCGATGTTTCCGTTTATTCTCTCTTCGTTTCCCAAAAGGAGTATCCTGAGTGCTCTTTCTTGCCAACGGCCCCCGACCAGGCCGCTCTTTGGGAGCATTTGAGTACCATCGACGTATTCTCGATTGGCAGTGTGCCATACCAACTTGCCAATGCTCTTGGTGAGAAAGCCACGCCAGCAGTCGGAATCTCAGATGCCCTCCCTCTACTCTTCTCCGCTGTTGCAGACGGAAGATTGACTGTCGACGATATCAAGACTCGTCTCCATGATAACCCAGTCCGCATCTTCGAGCTCCACGAGCAAGTCGGTGCGTCCGTCGAGGTAGAGATTGACAGGCCTTACGCAAAGGCTGCCGGTCCAGTTTGGTCTCCATTTGTTGGCAAGGTTCTCCGCGGATCCGTCCAAAGGGTTATTTTCAACGATAAGACCGCCTGCCTTGATGGCGAGCCCTGCGAGGGAGGACCCCTAGGAAAGGATATGTCTTCGCATGTGCTTGTCCAGGTGCCTCCATCCCCAGCTGTCAAGGGCATTCAATCTCCCCTTCTCAGCCCAATGGTTGAGGCTACAGACCGCTCAAAGGCACGTCGCACATCTTCTCTACTTGGCCAACAACCCGGGCCACGAGCATTCAGCCGCCAGAGAGCTCTTGAGGCCTCGGCTCTTACCAACCAGCCAACTAGGGCCGGGCCGACTGAGGAATACGGTGTTCCATTGTACCCTCAGCCATCTATATCGCCATCTTTGCAATCGCTGCTCGCCCGCTCGCCATTCAAGAACCAGCACGTCATCTCTGTTAAGCAGTTCACTCGCTCTGATCTCCACGTGCTGTTCACCGTTGCACAAGAGATGCGCCTGGGCGTTCAACGCGAAGGTGTCCTTGACATCCTGAAGGGACGCGTCTTGTGCACTATGTTCTACGAGCCTAGCACGCGCACCTCGACCTCATTCGATGCCGCCATGCAACGCCTTGGAGGCCGCACCATTGCAATCTCCACGGAGCACTCGAGCACTGTCAAGGGTGAGAGCCTCCAGGACTCCCTGCGCACTCTCGCATGTTACGGTGACGCAATCGTACTCCGCCACCCAGAGGAGAACTCGGTTGATATCGCAACCAAGTACTGCCCTGTCCCAGTCATCAATGGCGGCAATGGAAGCAAAGAGCACCCCACCCAGGCATTCCTGGACCTGTTCACGATTCGCGAAGAGCTCGGCACTGTAACTGGCCTGACGATCACCTTCACGGGAGATCTGCTCCACGGACGCACCGTGCACTCGCTGTGCAAGCTCCTGCAATATTATGATGTCCAAGTCCAACTTGTGTCCCCTCCTCAGCTTGCACTCCCAGCCGACATCCGAGACATGCTCAAGGCATCTGGCCAGCTCGTCTTGGAGGCCACGGAGCTTACTCCGGAGATTGTGGCCAAGAGTGATGTGCTCTACTGCACTCGTGTCCAGAAAGAGAGATTCGCTGATCTCGCCGAGTATGAGAGGCTCAAGGATACATTTATCATTGATAACAAGACATTGAAGGCTGCAAAGCCAAGCATGGTTGTCATGCACCCGCTTCCAAGGAACGCAGAGGTTGCTGGAGAGGTGGACTTCGACCAGCGCGCTGCATACTTTAGACAGGTGAGTCACATTCCTCAATCCTACAGCCCGCACAAAATACTGACTACTGGCGTACAGATGAGATATGGGCTTTACTGCCGCATGGCGCTGTTGGCTCTTGTTATGGCACCATAAATGAGCAGGAAAATGGTTTAGTTGACCATTTCTCAACGTACAAATTGAAATTTTGAGAGGGAGTTTGTCCTATAGATTGCACAAGGCGGATTTTTTTATTTGCATCTCTCTTGGCGTAGCTAGGCGGTGGTAGATTTTTAAAAAGTACTGCATTTTAAATAATGATGGGATGTGGTGTCAATGGGTTGTTTGAAGTATATACACTTCGGTTGTATTTTATAGGTTGGGTTGGTGGTGTGTGTTACGTGTTGTGTGTATATATGTGTTTATACCAATATGTATATATTTTTATCTTTTATTACGTATACGTAATTGAATTCACTGATCTATTCTCGTGTCTTTATGCATTGTATTGTACTGTACAGAACACTCACTTCCTACATACCGTATGAGGGGCAAATACGCTAGTCTTATATTGGCTAATGTGCGGTGCGGTAAATTACCCCAATCAATGACTCCAATCGCGGGGTAATCTGCATGGTAAGCGCACCACATGGCTTTTCGAATTCTGATTCTTGCTACCCCACGTTGTCTGAGTGTCCCACCATTTGCCCGCCAGACAACAGTCTATCGTAGGTTCCCAGTCTTCTACACTGCTTCACCAAAAGCTAACCCCAAACCCACAGACTTCCCAAGCTTCATACGCTCTTCCAGACAAACCAGATCAATGGCGACAGAAAACGCCCTCCCCCGGGACACCCCCGTCCTGTCGACCATCGAAGCCGCCAAGCGCTGCGCGGCCTTCAAAGCCGTCGAGGACCACTTCGATCCCTCTTACCGCTACATCGGCATTGGCTCCGGCAGCACCGTAGTCTATGTCATCGAGGCAATCGCCGCTCAAGGTCGCGACATAACCAAAAACATGATCTTCGTCCCAACAGGCGACCAGTCCAAACAGATCATCATAGAGGCCGGGCTTCCGCTCGGGAGCATAGATTCGCTACCACCCGTGCACGAGAACCCGCCCGCGATCAGCGAAGCATCGTCGAAGCTGCTTGCAGTTGGGGAGCAGGATCTCGCTCTGAGGGGGAAGCGCCAGAGCCTGGACGTTGCGTTCGATGGAGCGGATGAGATCGACGAGGAGCTAAACTGCATCAAGGGCGGTGGCGCATGCTTGTTCCAAGAGAAGTTGGTAGCAACGAGCGCGAAGAAGTTTGTTTGCGTTGCCGGTATGTATACCCCCTATCTGTCACATGAGAGTCACGGTGGAATGGAGCTAACATGACATGCCCAGATTACCGCAAGCTACAACCCCGTCTCCTTACTGCCTGGAAAGCCATCCCAATTGAGATTGCGCCCATGTCCGCACCGGTCATCAAGCGCATGCTCATCACCCTTGGCTCACCCGACCCACGCATCCGGCAAGGTGGCTCTGCGAAAGCAGGGCCCGTAGTTACGGACAACGGGATGTGGATTATAGACGCACCCTTCCCTGCGCTGAAGCTTACCAAGGACCTCGCGGAGGGGGATAAGGGTGATGGCTCGAAGGGGACGTGGGAGGTGCATGCCCTGGGCAGGAGGCTAAAGAGGATAGTGGGCGTGCTAGACGTTGGTCTTTTCCACGGACGTAATGGAATTCAGGTTGCGAATTCGGGAGAGGAGGGAGGTGGACAGAAGCCTGTCGCGGCATATTTTGGGATGGCGGATGGAGGAGTGGAGGTCAGAGTCGCTCAAGAGATCGAGGGAGTGAAGTCAAAACCATAGATAGGGCCGAGAGGGAAAAGCTATGGCGTTTTTCATAAGCAAAATTTAGACTACTACTGTTCATAATCTCAGCCAAGCTCCCACCGCAGGCCATCCGTGGGGGTCTGTGCACGGGCCTGTTTGTCTATTGTGGTTCTCACTATGTGGGAACAACGTCCAACGAAATATCCCTAATGGATTCTTATACCGTCCCCAAGTCGGAAATCGAGGTGCTATCGCAAGAGATCAATGACGACCTTGGTTCCTATCGCATACGGGCCGGACAAAGAGTCCACTATGTGACAATCGCAACTAACGTTTTTGATGATGACACAATGTGCCGTCCACACCTGCTCATACCCCAACTGCCGGACATTCCAGACAAGAAATGGGTAGCCATGAAAGTGACCGGCAAGCCAGACGGTTCCTTGGCATCCGAACTCTCATATGAGCCCTTACCAGCTGTATGGAGGACTTGGCATCCGAGGACCATCGACGTGCTGTCTTTAGAGAAAGTCAAGCGGCACCGATCTGGAGTCCACGAAGTACTATATTCGGGCCTTCCAGCTATTTGCAAAATTGCGTGTTTCGAATGGCAAATCCCTAGAATCGAGCACGAGACCTACACATATTCTGTGGTCGAACAGTACCGCGAGCCTGGAGATCCAGTCATCGCTCCTGTCTTGTTGGGCCACGTGACAGAGAATGGACGGGTGATTGGGATGCTGCTTGAGAAACTGGAGGGCGACTTTGCGTCGATGGATGATCTTCCGGCATGTAGAGAAACCCTCAAGAATTTTCATCTCATGGATATGGTTCATGGAGATATTAATCGCTACAATTTCATCATTGATCGGTCGAAGAAACCTGTTCATGTTCGGCTCGTCGATTTTGAACATGCCGAACCATATGAGGAATCAAAGGTGCTTGAAGAGCTCCAATCATTGTCATCAGAGTTGTCAGAAATGACTGGAAGAGATGGATCCATTGCATTAACTGGTAGTGTTTAAAACGGCCTATGAGTATTGCCGTGCTCCTGTCTGCGGATCGGTGTGATCGTGCCAGCGGCGATGACGAACCTGAGGGGGCTACAGGGCCGATAGCCATGATAATTAGAAGAAACCCCTTCATATCTGGCTGTTCGGTTCTTTGAAATGGGGAAACTAGGCCAAAACTTGGTACCACTTCGGCCCGTTAACTCGACCTCGCCCTTTGGCAATACCGGGAATTTCTTTCGCTAAATAAAGTTGGGACTTTACCAGTCTTAATGTCTCAGTTCTAGTGCTGTATATCCGTCGTTTAGTCGTCATGATTACGTCGGCTACCCCCCAAACTCCAAGCACAGCCAAGCAGGTTTCCATGATCTTTAACTTTTGTGGTCTTGTGAATGCGAAAGTGAGGGCTCCCTCGGAGTCGCAACAGCTGCTCGACGAGGTGTCAAGTGAGATGCCAGATTCCCGAAGTGAGACCCAAAATGTAGTTTTATGCTTTCCATTAAGTAAACTTTAAATCAAAATATTTCCTAGTTGTAGTATCGCCCACATCCAACATTATTAAGCACAAATTACACAACTTCAATCGTCTCTTTATCTTCCCTCTCTGAATTTACCTGTCTAAGACATGAAACCAGCCTTCCCGTCCTTGTTGGTATCCTTCATGGGGTTCAGCTTGTCAATGAGACTTGGCTTCTTTCCTTGCTGGTGGGCACCTGCCTCGTCACCTCTTGTGGCGCTGCTGCTCTCTCCGCTCCTGCTGGTTTGTCCTGTCAGCTTGTTCACGCCGGGAATCTTGTTTGCCGCAGTCTGGGCAGCTGAGCCACCGAGTCCTCCACCAGAACCGGCGCCTACACCTGCTCCTGCACCTGCTCCTGCACCTGCTCCTGCTCCTGCACCTGCTCCTGCACCAACGCCGCCGAGTCCAAGTGCGCCGGCTCCTGCTGTGGCGTTGCGGTTTGTCTTGCTAGACGTGGTATCGTAACCGCGCTGGGTAGAGGTAGAGCCGGTGGTGTCATACTGGCTGCGCTGCTGCGTCTTGCCGGAGCCTATGGACTCATAGCGTCCGGAAGTACCATAGTCGTAGTCTTCATTATATCCGGTCCTTCCGCCGCCGCTGGTGTCACCGATTCCACCGCCAGTAACGGTGGTTGTACCGGCAGCTCCTGGGCCACCTAGAACCTTGTTGTGCTGCGAGTCAGTGACAGCATCATCAATGGAGCGTGGAGCACCACTGAAGGAGTCAACACGCTCCTCACGGCCAGTGAGGGTGCCACCCTGGCGCTGGAACTCAGCGAGCGTCACTTCTGGAAGAGACGAGGCAGAGTGATGCTTGGCCTCATTAATGTGAATCTCGTGGACAGGGAAGGTGTTGTGGATGATGTGAGGCTCGAGGATATCTCTCTCGACAACAGGCTGGATAGTCTCGTGAACATCTATGCTTATTAGCATGGATTAGGCCGCATAGGCCTCCGAATTCACTTACGGTGATGGATGTGCTCTCCAGCAACAGTGGGGCCAGCCGAGCTGGTGGTGCGAGTTTCCGCAACGTCACGAGTATCACGGAACTGGTTGCGCTCGGCGGCTAGGCGCTCAAGCACGTGCTTCTCATTGCCATGCTTGATCTCGTGAGTCTCAACAGGGGCGATGTTGGTCTCATGGGTCTCTGGTAAGATTTCCGAGTCGCGGACAGGCTGGATCGAGATATGGTGGTGGTCTTGGTGGACCTCCCTGTCAATGATCTTCTGTCTCTCTTCATGGTTGGTTCTTTGGATATGTTCCCTTATAACAGCTGGATTAATAGTCTCGTGGACCGTGGTGTCGGCTTCGCCATCTCTTCCCAGGAAGGAGGTGATGGTCTCCTTAGTCTTGCCCGTGGGATCACCGTGGCTGGTGTGGTGGGAGCTAGACTGAGTATCGAGCTGCATCTTGTTCTTGGACGTGCTAAATTGGGTGTTTTGTTTTCAAAGGAATATGGATTTGAAGAATGAGAATATGTGGAGGAAGGGACCTGATATAAGGAAATAGGCGTCTGTGGAGCTTTCTCCTGATCCAGGGATAGTGTATTGTTCATCAACGCCCCCTGGCTCGAGGGTAGTACTATTCCGGAGAAATGCACTAAATCATGGGGACCTTTTGAAGATATCATCATGACGACAGGAAGGAAAAGGCTGGAATAGACGAAGAGGAACTGTCCAACAAACATACTAGCCTTATTCCAAATGAAAACCAAGTCTATGTCACTGTGAACCAAGGTTACAGTGAGACATTGGTGCACTCACATCGCGTAGTTTGCTCTAGGATATCAAGTTTTCGAGAGTGATGCCAAACTTTCTCATGGACATTATGAGTTTAGATGTTTACATAGCTGGCATTCCGAGAGGAGATTCCCCGTGACTCCAAGGAGTGCGTGCGGTCTGATTAAGGTCGGGCGCCTGGTCCGGATGTGGTTAGATTTTGGCACTGTTATGCAGGAGTCGTCATGTGATTAGCTGGGTGATTTACAGCCGAGAAATGCACTGTTTATCAACATCAAAGACCAGACATGTTCTCTACTCTCAACGTTTCAATATCTCACATCATCATGGAAATACCTCCATTCCCATGCCTGTCACCGCATTGCAACGACTTCAAAGAGTTTCATTAAACAGGTTTTAAATTGTGGGTATTTCGCCCCTTTCGAAGACAATTGAGCCAGAGCTAATGTCAACCATAGATCTCTACCAATTGACCTAGCCTAGTCCTCCCCAGATCCAAGTTCCATGATGGGGTTCAATTAAGGGCAGCTGAGATGGGTGGGAAGGAGCTACTGGCCGCTAGTTGTTGCCCTTGGATGGTGCAAGAGCTGTATGAACCAGGCGGAACCCGTCGCTTGTTGTGGCGCCGACCACAACCCGTTAATCCGATGACGCATCGACTGCCCATGATCTAACTAAATGATATATACTGACGACATTTTTTCAACCAAAAATGTGAGCCTCCTGTAAAAATGCCCTATCATTGTGATGATATCTAGCATCTAATGAAGAATGTCCATACTTTACAAATGCTCGCATCATGTGATCCCATGCGAATGCCCATAAACCCGAACAACTGCTGCTTATTATCACTTACCCGCAACATCTCGACATAATTCCAATTATTATAGCAACTTGAAGTTTTACTAAATCAACTGCTTGACTATACGAACATGTCGTCTGAAATCCCAGTCAGATCCTACCTTTCAGGCAGCACCAACAGATATTCGCAGCCGCAAACCTACACTGGCACATTTACGTCAGATCAGTCGCCATATTCAAAGAGGTCAGATGGCCTCGCCTCAGCAGCGGCAATGGCTGCGGTCTCAAGACAGCCTTCCGGATCGGAAAGATCGAATGCTCCGACTCCTATTACAGTGAATAAATATCCACATCGCCAAACCCCTCTTACACCACCAATCTCACCAACTCGAGCTTCCGAACAATATGTGAAGAATCCGGAGGAACAATCATGGCCCGTTGAAAAGTACTTCACTTCCCCGAGGAACCCTCCCTCACCACCCCGACACGAGTTGAATGGTACGTATACTTTGCATGTCTGTTTTTTATAAACTTTCTAATAATATGATAGACCAAGAAACAGAGTCCAAATACCACAGAGACAGTAACAATATTGTATTTCCAAAGACTCTGCGGCACCAACAAGAAAGAGAGGCCCCTCCTACTGAGAGCCCAACAAAATTAGGGTTTCTCAGGAGGTCTTTTTCCACAAAGAGGCAGACTTCTCCATCGCCGCCCCGACACGAATATAATGGTATGTGGATTCCATAAGACAAATGCATATGCACATACTAACTAAAATATAGTCTCCGAACCTGCGTCTACCTATCACGCTGCCAGTAATAAGATAGCATTTTCAAAGACCTTACGACACCCACAGGAACAAGATGTGTCTCGTGCTGAGGCACAACCTGCGCAGGAGGCTGAGACCCAACCTTCAAAACAAGGGTTTTTTAGAAGATCTTTAACCTCGAAGAGGCAACAACCTCGGTCAATATCACGAGACGAACTACACGGTACGTTATATTCCACGGCGTTTATTCATCATCATTACTAAATATGCCTTAGGTGCTGATGAGAAACCCAAATATCACACGGAGAGTAACAATATCCTCTTCCCAAAAACATTACGGCAACCATTGCAAGAGTCGGGGAAGACTGCGGAGGCTTCGGAGCCAAGGTCCATGTTTCGAGGTGACACGCAGCGTGTTGGGGGTATGCCGCAGCAGACGCCTCGTTCACCAGAAGGTTATCGGGCGTCCCCTTCCCTCGGCAGGCAAACTGGATCCCCTGCGATTGGTAGACATACCGGGCTAGCAAATAAGACGCTGCGGCGCTCGAGGACGCAACATCAGCCTCAATCAAGGCCCCAGTCTTCAGCAAGTAGCTACATGCCACTTTCTGGAAAGAGCCTCCGGCCGGAGGAATCGAGGGGTTTGGGACCTAGGACTTCTGTTCAGCCGGCACGCGAGAGTGTTCGGCCAATCAGCATGACTGAAACGATGCCATCATATGAGAGATTTAAAGGGAGAGGTGACACGCAGCGTGTTGGGGGTATGCCGCAGCAGGCGCCTCGTTCAACAGAAGGTTATCAGGAGTCCCCTCGTGGTCCTCGTACTACAGTGACAACGGATGTCCGAACTACTCAACTTCCTGGTGCATCTTTTTTTCCAATTATAAATTAATCGTTACTAACCAGGATACAGCTGTGACGCATGAACACATTAAGCCGTCAGAACACCATATCAATACTAAAGAATACACTCGGGAAATTCACAATCATGATGTGTACAACCGCATTCTACCCGTCAGGGACACTGAAGTACTTCCGGCCAGGCATTATGCTCCTTCTCCAACCGATGCCGGGAGGCTAGTTGAGATCCCAGCTCCTGTTGAGAGGCCCGGTGACGCCCAAGCTCAAGCAGCCCCGATCAGTATGGACATGGCAAGCAATACCACATGTACCAAAGATGTCTCGGGAAGATTTCATAACCCGGTCGACAATACAATTCCATTCCCCTCTGTTACGCATCAACAGTCACAAGCAGAGGCTAGAGCCCTATCTCGGCAGCATAACCTTGATATGGAGGAGCAAGGGCGTCAACTAGTAAGCGAAAACACTTACACCTTGCCTGATGGTACTTTGCGGACGGAGAGTTTATGGCGGTATCAACCTACGATGAAAGCTCCAGCTCATGAAGTTACTGAGACTATTACGCGTCCACCGGGTGCGGCCTGGCCTGAGTCACCTACGGTGGCTTGTAGAGGCGGCCAGGAGACTGGCAGAGGTGGCCAGGAGACTGGTAGAGGCGGCCAGGAGACTGGTAGAGGCGGCCAGGAGACTGGTAGAGGCGGCCAGGAGACTGCTGCCAGCCGCGCCCCTCGACAGGCGGATTACACCATTGGAAGGGGCAGGCAAGAGCAGTTCCATCCGTCTGTTGTGTCCGAATGGGACCAAGTGTCGAAGCCTAGCCCGTCTCCTAGTGCAAAGGCGCAAGCAGCGCGTGGATATGCACGTGGTGTTTCAGACGAAGTAAATGTAAGGGACTACCGACAAGAGAGGGGGGAGCGTACCCAGACTGAGCCAGTTATACAACGTCCTGCTCGGCCATCACCGTCTCGCGCCAGTCCAAAGTCCAGCAATCAACGTTCATTGCTTGCTGCCATTACTAGCACCGTAATGCCACAGAAGACAGTCCATCATGGCACGCCACAGCCCCCAGGCCAATTCGAAGATCTAGATAGTGGCTCGGAATACAGCTCAGCGCCATCTGAACAACCCACGCCCACTGCCGCTACTGAAAAGAAAGAATCTAAACGCAGACTCTCGGGAGAGTTACTCCCTGGTGGAATTTGGCGGCGTCATTCTCTTGTCATCCCAGCGGGTATTGTCAAAAATGGGAACTCTCTCATGGGCGCTGGAATGCTAATGGCAGATCGCGAAAGGGAAGAGGAGTTGGCCAAACACCGCCTCAAGAAAGCTTCGAAGGCTGAAGCAGACCGAGTCAGGGCCCTGGAGGGCGAGGCACCAAGTCTCCAGAATAAGCATGAGATGGAGAAACTAACGAAGCGTAAAACTGAGGAAAGACAACGAGAGGCAAGTCTTAACCAGGATATCCAAAAGCTACTCGCTGCCGAGGCGGCACTGGAACAAGAGAGAGTTGGGACAACTAAGCTCGATGAGGATGTCAGCAGGCTGGAAAGGCAGGCGGATGAAATACTAAGGGAAGAGGATGAGCTTGAAGCCGAGATTGATGAAAGTAGACGTCGACGCATGTCCCTCCTCAGAGAGGCGGAGTCGGAGCACCAAAAAGCCCAGGCACTCCAGGGCACTAGACAAAAGGAACTACATGGGCCTGGTCCGGAAGTTCTGCAGGCTCATAGACGTCGACGCTCAAGCCTCCTTCATCATGCCGATGATGAGCAGCAGAGAACTATCGATTTGCAACAGGAAAAAGAGGATACTTTGGCAAAGATGACTCAGAAAGAGGCGAAGGCCAGGCAGGATCTTGATACCACACTCGACGAAGCCGTGCTCGCGGATGAAGAGCGTCAAAAGGAGGTACAGGTCAATAAATTTCTGAGCGACGAGGTCCAAAAGCAGAAGCAAAGAGAAAATATGGCGCGGCAAGGGAAGGCTCCAACAGAAAAAGCTCCTCCCAGCTCCGATTTGCATATCCACGAACCCTACCATATGGTTCATCCTGACACAGCCACACAGGATGGGGGGTGGACCGAGGTTGTGAGTCCCAAGCACGCGAAGGGGGCAGCTAGGGGAAATGGGACTCAACAACTTCCTTCCCAGCGTCAATATGATTCGACAAGTCATAACGGACAGACGAAGAAGAAAGGCATTACAACTCAACAGAAGCAATCGAGTCCGCCAAAGAGTCAATTGCCTCAGCCACCAGGAAATATCGGTATAGGATACGGGGCGTCTGGATCCAGTAGCAGCACGAAACCGCTTAGCTGGGCCAATATTGCGGCTTCCAAGCCTGCTTGAAAACGGGGTGGGATGAAGATGAAAAGGTAAGTCAACAGGGCGAACAAAAATTTAAAACGCGCCAGATCGCGTATTATCTATCATATTTTAAATCTATCATACAATAAAAAAGTTGTAGCTATACAGAGATTACCATTTTGATTCACAGAATATCAGTATCGTTTCGCTGGTGTTGTTTTCCCATGTGTAGATATAATAATTGGTGATGATATACGTTAATATAGACTCCAAAACCCTCAATATGATATCTTTACCGCTCCCTATATCCCAAGAAACCTCCATCCCTTGCGACCAAATATTCCATTCAACGCCAGTCCCGCTGCCGTGAGGCCATCAATTCATGTAATTCCCTCATCCCTACATTGACACAAGCCCCTTGATGCTTTTAAATCCTCCCGCCCCGCCTTTCTTGTCCTTTTTGTTATTTGTTGGACTTTGCGATCCTGCTTCCACCTCACCTTCTCTTTCTCTCTGCCGCTCTTTCTCCTTTTTCTCCTTTTCTTTCAAGCCAGAGTTCTGTACGCCACCTAGGAGGGTTCGTCAGTTTCCATGTNGGGAGGGGTACAATATCAAGTTGGAAACCATGCGTTGGCTAACAAAAATCAACAAAATTGTGCTTACCTCGTCCATATGCTCGACGCTCAGGTCTAGGTTTCGGCATCTCCATTTCAGCGCCATTGTCCAAACTACCGCCTTTGAATAGTGTCCTCGGATCACTATTGCCACTACTTCCCGTCCTCGTCGGAATCATCATAGACCCCGTGACTGACATCTTTCTCTGTTCATCAGGCGAGAAACTGCGCTGGCTACTGCCATCACCGACTCCTCGGTGGCCATGTCTCTGTGGGTCCTCGCTCTCTCGTCGTGGTGGCCTATGTGGCATATTTCGAGTGTCAGTAGGGCTACGACTCTCAAGGCTCTCAATATCGTCGGAATCGCCCAATAAAGGGCCGGGCGTGCTATGCTGTTCCTGGAGTCTCAAGTAGTCCTCCTGCAAACTAGTGTACCGCCTCAGGAGGTGCGTGTGCGCCTTGTGCACCTCAGTAAGACGCAACTTCGACGCCGCTAACGCGCTATCAAGCATCATCTTGAAGTTCTTGGTCGCCGTGCTATGCGCGTTCTGCGCAACGTCTTTCATATGAAGTTTCAGGTCCTCAATCTCAGCTGCGTTGGCCCGTTTAGTCTTAAGTAGTTCTTCCTCGCGTGCTGAGAGCTGCATGTTGAGAATCTCGATCTTCGAATTCGCAATATTTTCACGTGCTTTGACATCCTCCATCTCGCTCTCTTGATTTTGAAATTCGCGGAGATGCTCAGTCAAGCGATCGACATCTGTTCGGAGTTTTTCGAGATCGTCGAGCTCAATTTTAATCGCCTGGAGCTTCTGGCTTGATTCCATTTCGCGAGCTTCGCTTTTTATGACTAACTGTTTTAGCTCCTCGCTGTTTTCTTTCGATTCTTGAAGGTCGCGCCGTAAGAGATCCCCCTCGAGAAGCCATTTCTTTTGTTCATCTTTAATTGCGCGCAGTTTTGCTGCTAGATCTTGTTCCCATTTCTTTGACTGGGCTCTACTCTTGTCGGACTCTTTCTTGGTTTGCGTAGTGAGGTTCTTGGCCTCCTCGAGCTTGCCCTTCAAAACTTTGTTGGCGTTGATGAGATTTTGAGTCTCAGCTTCTACGGTCGCTTCACGGACTTGCATCCGGCGAAGTTGGCCAATGTGTGATAGATGCTGCTGCTTGAGATAGCGCTCGAAGTTAAGATCATTTCGTAAAAGCATGATTTCACGGCGGAGGAATGCCATGTTAGTGGTGTCGCCCAGCGATGGCCTCAAGGATGGCGAGCGAGGGGGTAGTTGGGCAAGAGACTGTAGATATGTATCTACATTGGCTGAGGAGTCGGTATTATTTCCCCCCATCGAAGATAGAGTGGTAGAGCTTTCATTTGGTAATGACTGGTGCAAACCTCGGTGGAGTGACTGCTGAGAATTTAGGATATCGTGCAGAGGCGACATCCCACGTTGATTTAAAATCCCAGGGCTATCAGAACGTACGTCTTGGATTTGGTTCGTTGTCATGTGCACGTCCGAAGATACCGACGGATTTGTCCTCGAAGATAATCTTGCCAACGCGCTCAGTTCAGGCGGTCCGTCGGTGGGAACAGTATGTCTCCAGCCTGAGCTTGGAGTGTCATGTGAGAGCCGCTGAGCTACCAGTGCTTCTTCGGAGGAGTCCGTTTGGGTAAGTAGCGTCTGAGCCGGAATATCGTGGTTACTGTCAGGGTTTGGTAAACTGGAAAATCTCGTCATAGGAGGGGCGCCATTCGACCCATGATAGACAGGCACACAGAGGGACATGCAAAAGGTGACCACATCAGAAGCAGCGCTATTCATCCATCGATGTGCATCCGTAAGCTCGGACTCGATAGTTAAAGAGAAGAAGTTAGGATGGAGTAAATGCAATTCCCTGAACGGCTCAGACCGCTTGCGAATGTCGTTCGGTTCCACGTCGATATCATCTGCTCCTGGGAAGTTGGCGTGTCTGAGATACCGGCTCGGCTTTCTAATGTAACTCATGAAATTGATAGGGTAAAGTCCGTACAGGAATGTAAAATAATGCAACAATTCGGGTAACGTCTCGTCGTCCGATTGAAAGGAATAAGTAAGCTTTTCCCACGGAACCTTCTCTTCTTTCCCTTTTTCAGATGATTCGGGGTTGTCATTTTGTTCATTAGAATCCAGTCTCAATCTTGGGGACAGGGTTCTTTCTCTTTCCCAAAATAGCATGCGGGTGTAAATATTGAACAGCGCAGGGAGATGCTTCCCAGTCGAGACAGGTATATGTGGTAAGACCATGGTCAGAGCTGTCATTGCTAGAGCGACAACTGTGGTCGAGGTATCGATTTGCAAGCACCGAAGAAGGTTGTCGAATAGTGGGGTTTGCAAGAGAAGATGTAGATGAGGCGGGCCATGGCGAATGAATTCGCTGAGTAGAGACAAAACTTGGCCACGGTGCTCTCGTTTCACAAAGTACTTATCTATAGCGGCAAGGAAGATCTATTATGCAGTCAGTAGCTATCGCAAGGATCGCGGTCGGGTAACTGACCTGAGGTCTCTTTTGTCCAAACGCTAAGAGAACGGTTTTAATTTGTTGGTCTAGGTAGTGTGCCATGGCGTCTGCTTCAGTGGTTGCAACTCTAGATTGCTTAAGCCATACCCCCAAAACTTTATCTGATAGCATGACGCAGGTTTCTCGCACTGCCTCGATCCTCGCGCTGTCACCGTCGTCGGCCTCAAATAACAAAACGTCGAGTAGAAGCTGTCGAGTCTCTCTTGCCAACCCCTTTCCGTCCCCAACATTCCCCAGTACTGGTATTACAAACACCTCCCACCATTGTAACCACTGAGCTGCACTCCTAATGGCAGGTATTAACTCCCGCAAAACAGCGATGAAGATTGAGTAGCGGTCCGGCTTATTCTGGGTTTGCTTCTGCCAAATCGACAGAAGCTCCTCTTGGAGCTTTTGCGAGTCGCCATCCTCAATTGGGAGATGCTTATCCAGGTATGCCTGAATGTGGTCGATCAGGTCATTCGACAGAGGAAGAACACCGCTTGAGATCTGGCTATTGATTGACTTCACGACATCTTTCAAGGATCTAGGGAATCGTTAGCATCGCTCTCACAACGAGATGAAGCCCCTATTCTGACGTACCCAGACGACATCCTAGCTATGGACCTGGTCGTGGGCCCAGGTCAATGTTGATACAGCAATCCCAAGGGATCGTCAGTGCTCGGACTCTCTCGCAGGAAGGCGGCTGCTCCCGTCACGGCGGAAACAATTTATGACATTTGGCGTTGACGAGATCCTCGGCTGTCGAAAGGTCTGGCTTCGGTTTGCTGGTGTCACGGTCTTTGAGGGAGTTTGGGGAGATCTTCAGGTTGTGCAGCCTCGCGGAAGGGTTAATGTTGTTGCGTTAATCTGCGCTCCTTCGTCGTTTTACTCGGTACAAATGATAAGGACGTGATACATGGCTAATCGCATCATATGCTCTTATCTTTTACAAAGGTCGTTATCTCACATGCCCAGCAAAGTACCCTGCTCGTACCAATATTCATCTATTCATCGTATGAGCGAGATAACAATATTTGCTTATTCTGGATTATATCAATATAAATCCTACCAAAACCCAGCCAGGTATTCCACGTCACACACATCCCTGGGATGCTTATGTAATGAAGAGGGCGTCATTCAGAATGCATCCACTAGCCGAGTCCTCTTTGGGAACTGAACTTCGAGCCTCGGCAACATCATCAGCCTCGTGTGAACGACGGGCCCGCAAATGCCCTTACTCGTCTCTATTCCCCAATCCAACCACAATCCCTCCAACAATTACTGAACACCTCCTCCCGATGCTCCAAAATGGAGTTTATGTCGGCTCTCCAGGGCACCTTCGATGACCACAAACCCTCGCTCTTTGAGCTCCTCTCCGAACAACAACTCGCCTCTCTCATCCCGCCATCACTCCGCTATCTCCTCACCATCGCCACCCACCGTCACCCACGCTACCTCCTTCGTGTCCTCAACTCCTTCGATGAGTTATACGCATTATGTATGCTCATTGTCGAGCGGCATTTCCTGAAAACCCATGGCGGAGGATTCACCGAGAACTTCTATGGCCTCAAGCGTGAGAAAGCGCTACGGGGCGAGGTGCCACGGGCACAGGTCGGCGCACCGGCCCTCGTAAGGGAATCGCTGAAGCTCACCGAGAGAGATATATGGAAGAACCTGGCTGTGATGGTTGGGTTGCCATATTTGAAGGCGAAGCTCGACGAAAGCTACGAAATCAATGCGCCGCGGGCGCTCCTCGGCTCGGCATATACGCAGATGCCGCAAAACCCAACACTCAAACAACGATTTATGCATTATTACCGATGGTTCTTACGGAATATATACCCAACCGTAAATGCTGCATACTACTTCTCTATGCTGGCATTCAACCTGGCATATCTATTCGATAACAGCAAGTTCCATTCACCATTCATGTGGCTCATCGGCACACGGATGAGGCGCCTTGGAGAGGCCGATTACAGGGCCATCGCTGCGCTGAACGATCCCCCTAAACGAGGACCAGGCGCCAGACCAGGCACGACGTCGATATTCAGCCCGAGAACGCTGTACCCGAGGTTATTATCGAGCATGAGCATATTACTGCCAACCAGCATATTCGCCTTGAAATTTTTGGAATGGTGGTATGCATCCGATTTTGCGCGACAGCTAAGCAAAAAAGCTAGCGAAAGTTTAGAGCTGCCACCGCCCATAATTTCGGGGATCAATAGCGTAGCCCTTGGTCGGAAGACTCCAGCCACTGCATCGAGCGGGGACAAGGCAAAGACAGAGGAGCCTTCCGATGTCCCCGAGAACCCGCCAATTGCAGCTTTATCACTGTTACCGATTTATACCGTCCAGCTTCCAGAGAGCTCGGATTTATGTCCTATATGTGAAGAGGATGTTGAGACTCCAACAGCATGTCAAACTGGGTTCGTGTACTGCTACACATGTATACATAAGTGGGTCAATGGAGATCATGACAAACAGGAAGAGTTTATGGCCGGTAAAGAAGGTAAGTGGGAAAGTGGACAGGGCCGATGTGCTGTCACCGGAAGAAAAGTGTTGGCTGGAACCGATGGGTTGAGGAGGGTGATGGTATAGAACTTGGCGCGATAGAAATCGCCGAACTGTCTGTATATTTCCCAAGCGATAGGAGTTTGGGCTGGATGATAAATTGTAAGAAGGGGTATAAGGCATTATGTACTATATTTTTACCTCGTCAAAGTTAAATATTTGAAGTTTACCTCTCCGCACGTGATACACGATTTTTGACGTCCGCGTTCCAGCGCTTTGGAAATTGACAAATCAATTGCCCATTCAAGATTGCATCGCAATTCGCCGTCGGTAGCCTGTATATATATTTCCGAGTTATGTATGCCATCCTTCGCAATATCACATGGTTCGTAGTTTGGCGAGGCTGAAAATCCCAAAGTATAAGCGCGCCTCCGCGGCTAAAAATTCCCAAGCGCCGCCATCTCTGGACCTCAATTCATCTCAATCCATCCTCACTCAACATCACCACAATGGCGGCATCAGCGGCTAAATTCGCACGGCCACTGCGCCTAGGCACAAAACCAGTTTTCCTGTTCGTCCACGTCCCTCCACTCGAGACTCTCAACCCTGTACTGACCATTTTCTCCTAGGCCAAACTTCACCATAACCCTCACCCGCAACCCCCCTCAAACTCCCGCAACCCACGCCTCCTTCATCGTTCCCCTCAACCTCAACAAGCTCGATCTTCGCGATTACCTCTTCAATGTCTACTCCGTGCGCGTCCTAGGCGTACGCTCATACATCCAGCAACAAAAAGTTCGACAGGACAAGCCCGGAGCCCGGCGCCCGGCACAGCGCAAGTGGTACCGCCCGCGGGCCATCAAGAAGATGATTGTCGAGATGGAGCAGCCGTTTGCGTGGCCTGAAGAGGCGGCGGATCTGGAGGCGTGGGACAAGAAGACCTACGATGCGGCGAAGGAGGAGCAGAAGTCGGACCAGGAGCTGAATCAGCCGACTATTAAAAAGCAGCCGAGCCGGGAGAGGGAGAGCATTGCGGAGCAGGCGGCGAGATTGCTGGAGGGGAAGGATGCGTGGAAGCCGAAGGATGAGTGGGAGGATGTTGGGGAGGCGATGGAGGTGGAGCAGGATGTTGTGCTGCCAAGGCAATAGGGGCGAGAGTAGAAATGGCGCGAGCGACGGACGGCATTGTTGTATTATAAGTATTATATGGGAGCATGTGTAATTCTATGTTCATGAAGTCTTGAATACGCAATATCTGATTGCATATGCTATGGTACATATTTCTGAGCCTAATTTTGTGAACTTGTAGCATCTGATGCAAACTCTCCTTTATTCTGAATCCACCTATTCTTTTATATTCGGGGCCTCCTGATTAGTATTGGCACATTCAGTCCAATGCTCTAACTGTTGAAACTTCAACACTTCATCGCCCCACGCCCAGCTATGTGCCGTAAGGTTGCGTGCAAAAATCTCCAGGCAGTGTGGTGGAACCGGGGAGCGGGGAAGCAGCGGAGCAAAGACAGCCATGAGATTTGGCTTCCGTGAGTGCATGTCAGGAACGGCGATTATTACTCGTCGTTTGACTGGCGTAGGCTGGTTTGACGCGCCAACTTCTTCCCCTCCCTTTCTCTCATCGGAAACTTTGTCAAGCTCAGTTTTTGAGCCAATCTCACACGGGTCTATATTCATCTCCTCTATCGAGATTTTCCGTCCAACGAGTAGAACCTCAAAAGGCTTTCTCCACGTTCCATCAATTGGTGACATCGGCTCCCCGCTAGCTGTGACTTTTAACCACATCCATTCCTCCACAAGCTCGATGCCCCATCCCCCAAATAATCCTCCTTCACCATCTTTTCCTAGCAGCAAGTCTCGAAATGACTCTTTATTCGTAACCCACACTCCCACCAAGCCGCCTTTCTCGAGTTTGCTCCCAATAGGAATGATTGATAACAAAGTGCTAATCTCCGACAAGCCGTAGGATGTTTGGTAGCATCCTGCGCGGCGTGCGGAGCGGTTGGGCCAAGGAGGATCAAGAATAATGAGAGGAAACTGGGGCGCGTTCTGAGTGAATATGGGGAGTGTCGAGGAGATTTCGCCGTGGATGTATGTGCTGTTCACAGGAACAATAGCAGGGCTATAGCTTCCTGGGGGGGAGAGCGTAACTGTACGCCGCAAAGTGTTGTTGAATAATGGACAAGGAGACGGGGATAAAGAATCAGAGTCACCCCTTTGGCTGCTGCCGTGCTTGTAGCTAGGCACAGAAGATGAGGGCGGCGGAGCTGAGGCATCATTGTTTGCTACTGCCGCATCGTGATTTATCTGATGGCGTTTCTCTGGCCTCTCGTCCTGTAGACTGAATTGCTTCTCATCATAGCATGAACGGGGTAGACACCAGGGTAGTGAGCCGTCATTCTTCCCTACCACAGCCCCTACTTCTTCTAAGGCCAAGGTGAGAACCCGGCGAAGGATCAGATCGTTGATGTCTGGGCTTTTTAAAGCGGCAAGCGCTTTGCGGGATTTGGGCTCAAGAGATGGATATGGCTGTTCCAACGGAGGCGAAGACCACAGTTTTCTTTCACGGAGATGTTCAAATTGTTGCGCGTGCTCTAGAGAACGAGGGATATCGAGTAGCGTGACTGTGTGGTCTTCATTTTGCCACAAAATACAGGACTCCTCGTCAGACTTGAGGCGTTCATCGTCGCCCATTACTGTGCCTCGCCATCCCGACTCAGTGAGAATCGATATCTACACCAATGGATTTTTGTTCTGATTTTTTGGTCGTCGTCGTCGCCGATGTTGCCGCCACCGTCGGGGCACGTGCCTCAAAAGTTCGCTCTGGCGGATCACCAAGTACGCTAGCCCATTCGTGACTTCTATCAGCCAATTAAATGCAGGCCCGTTGCGTTTTCGCACCTGGATATCGTCGGCCCAGCCTCGGCAGGGATCTCTTTCTTCCCCATTGCCGAGCTTTCCAGTATCAATCGATGAATGACGTTCTATTTATTACCAACCCTATCCCACTACCCACGATCCCTACCGCTCCCCCAACTCTACCGTATCGTCGCGATATTTAGAAATTACTGCTTCGAAATCTGATCTCATAACTCGGCATGCACTCTTCATAACCCCACCGATAACAGCCCATATAATAGCCCTTATCGGCGGCGAGGCATGCCACCGGCCTTGTTGGGCCATGCCTCCCTCTCCGCGCCAACGACACTCCCGATGAATAGACCTCGAGAGATGGATGTGCGTGGAGAGCATACAAGCAAAGATGCTGCTGTCTGCCCGACGGACGACGAGGCGGTGACACCGAGGCAGCAGCCAAACAAGCAGAGCGTGGACTACCTCTGGCGAACTGGGCTGGCCGGCGGTCTGGCAGGATGCGCTGTACGTGACACTCTCCCCTCTTCCTCACAGTCATATCCCTTTGTTTATTATTCGTACTAATAATACCCTATAGGCCAAGTCACTTGTCGCGCCGCTTGACCGAGTCAAAATCCTATTCCAATCTTCCAACCCACAGTTTGCGAGATATGCTGGCTCCTGGGCTGGCGTTTTTGCCGCGATGGGTACGATATACCGAGACGAGGGCGCTATGGGACTTTACCGCGGTCACTCTGCCACAATCCTTCGTATCTTCCCTTATGCCGCCATCAAGTTTCTGGCGTACGAGCAGATCCGCTCCGTCATCATCCACAGCCCCGACCACGAAACACCCCTCCGACGACTCCTCTCTGGCAGTCTCGCAGGCGTGACGAGCGTCTTCTTCACATACCCGTTAGAAGTCATAAGGGTGCGCCTGGCGTTCGAGACGAGGAAAGACCACCGTAACGGCTTCACCCACATTGTCAGGACGATATACAGCGAGCAGCCGGCGGTACGCCGGCCAACTCCGTCAATAACATCCGCTTCTGCGCCTATCGCAACCGTCCAAGCAGCTGAGAAGGCTGCGGTCGAAACGATTCATAAAGTTGCACCCCAAGGTGGCTTGATCAACTTTTATCGGGGGTTCTCGCCAACAATGCTGGGCATGCTTCCGTATGCTGGGATGTCATTTTTGACTCACGATACCACGGGAGATTTGCTACGCCACCATTCCATTGCAAAATATACCACATACGCAAGGCCTGCGGGATACCCTGAAGGAAAGCCGGATCCATTGAAATCTTGGGCGGAACTATTGGCAGGTGGTATTGCGGGCTTGGTGAGCCAGACCTCGAGTTACCCGCTGGAGGTGATCCGGAGACGCATGCAAGTTGGCGGGGCAGTGGGAGATGGACGGCGGTTACGTATTCGCGAAACGGCGGGGATCATTTACAAGGAGAAAGGCTTTAGGGGATTTTGGGTAGGGCTGAGTATTGGCTACGTGAAAGTCGTACCCATGGTCGCTGTTAGCTTCTTCGTGTATGAGAGGGGGAAGACGTGGTTGGGTATATAGATTGGATCTGCTTATGGCATAGCTTTGCGGAAGAGATAGATTAGAGGATACCCAGCGGGAGGAGTTGTGGTGGGACGTGGCAGGCATTGGTGCATTTGTTGGCGTTGCGTAAACATTTGGGACGGCGGTTAGAATTCAAATTACAAAGAGATATCTGTTCAACTGAAGATACAGTCTGATAAGTGTTCACCTTCCTGCCCCTTTCAGGGTTCCCAGTGAGACAAAATGGATCTGAGGGAGATCAACCAATTATTAGGGTTTTGTATTACAAGAGTACAAGTATTTTATCTATTATTAACTATGATACCACCTTGCTCCGTCGCCAAATCGCTGTTTATCCCGCTTGATACAGTCCCAAGGCAACGACATGCGGATTGATAGAGCTAAGGTTAAACATTGAGAACGGGTCATCCGAATCGGTAAGCCCAATAAACATGGTACCGTTAATAGCTGGATCGCCTTCAAACGTGCTCACATCCGGCTGCAACGTCGATCCGGTGCTCGTCCCGTTTGGCACCAGCTTCACGTCCTCTAGGGGCGAGTACGTGACGTTGAGCTGCGATACCCACACCACGAACTTGGGGTCCTTGGCCAGCGTGCTCGTTACGTAGGAGTTGTTCGGACCCACAGGCTTACCAGGAGCGTCCCATGATAAGAAGACCTGGCGTCCTGGAAAGGACAGTGGGATCGAGCGGTTCTGGGAAATGGCGCCCGTGCAGGAGTCCCCGGTCTGGTTGGTCATCGTGCAAGAGGCATTTCCGGCCGAGGCATCACTGCCCGGAGCACCAGGACCCCAGCCCAAGGTCTCGTTGCTGGAAGACTGGGTAGTGTTTCCACCGAACTCCGGCGCGCTTGCTCCTTCCGAGGCGTTCACGAGGGCCGCGTTAGGCTGGTTGAGGACGTGCAATTGCGGGAAGTTCTGCCAGGCGAGGCGCTTCGAGTTGGATGGGCAGGAGGCGATGTATGGCGCAAGGTAGGTCCAGGCCCATGACTGCGGAATGCCTGTCTCGAACCAGACGGGCATTGGGAAGAGGCCCGAGAACTGGCGGAAGATTAACTGCTGGCGTCCCTCTGTGACTATAGACTGGTCCAGTAGCTGCGCTGACTCGCGCGAATCTAGGTGCGCTTGGAAACCCAAGACACCAGACTCGCCCCATTTAGTAAGCTTTTGGGCGAAATCGAAAGCTTCGTGTAGAGTCTCGTAGGGGTAGCTGTAGCTGCACTGTGGGGTTGATCCGCCGGGGCCGCCGAGGAGACTGCTCAGAAGAGTCGCATGGCCATTCTCTTGCTGGGCCATGAAATCGACCAGGAAGCGGTCGCTGGAGGTTAGGTTAAGCTTGGCAAAGTCCTCTTCGGAGAAGCGGTTCAGGATACCTTTGAAAAGATCCAACTCGATCCACTCCTGGTAGAGGCCGAGGAGTAGCGACTGGTAATCAAAGTCAGACTGAACGCGGTATACCGGCTCGGTGCCATTGGTTCCGAGGCCACCAGCTGGCTGGAAGGGGATCGTCTGATTGCTGTTAAGAGTGCCGTCCGGTTTGAAGACTGTTGCCTCAGGGTTGGGCGGGAGGGCCGATATAGTGCCATTCATGTCTCCTTTTGCAATTGCACCCGTTACTGTAGCGGTGCCGGTGAAATTCCCGTGGGTTGTCTCCGGGTTGCCGCTGACAAGTGGCTGGACAGGAATCGTTGCGCCAGGGATATCCTCAGCGGGAGTCCCTGCAACCGATGCAGCTGAGGCGAGCGCCTCGGAGTTGACGGTCGCCTCCTCATTAAATGAAAACGGCTCTGGGGTAAAGTCGGTATTGATGGGAAGGGAAGCAGTAATAGTACCCGTAGCTTCCGACGAGCCACCCTCAGGGCTACCCATGGCACCCGAGCTCGAGCCTGATTCGGGAGCAATGCTGCTTCCACCTATCGGCTCGGTCACAGATGGGGTAGGCTCTGGGCTACCGCCAGCCTGCCGCATGTGGAGGTCCGGAATGAATGCATTTGCAACGGCGAGGCCGGCAACAAATGTGATTCTGCCGTACATCGTGAAAGAAATCCCCGAGTGAAAAAAAAGACAAAACAGGTGTGATATGAATGAGAAGCCAAAACAAAAAGTACAAGAATAACACCCCAATAGTTATATATCGCTCCGCCATGGGCTTGATGTCACTACTCAAAGGAAATCATGACGCCTTCGTATTCAGCCCTGCCCTATTTATCCGAGATGTGATAGGAGTTGATGTTTTATGTCGAAGGCCCTTAATTCGCTCCGGGGGAGGGCTAGTGGGACTCGGGAACAACAAGGGCACCGCCTAGTTTGTGCTGTATGAGTGCCGATGGCCTCCATTATGCACTATCGGATGATTCACGTAAAGATACCCCTAAAGTTATTGGCATCCAGGCATCTGGGGGGGTTAGTGAAAGGGTATCCGCACTCCAGTCGTAGCCCAAGGTCCCGAGTTTTATATGACCCTACCTTTTTCTGATTGTGATCGAAGGGGGACATTTGACATAATGAAAGTTGGTTGCCAGCTACTCACACCAATCGCGATGCGCGGAGAGATCTTTCAACTGCGCCGCTAGAAGCATGAACTGTCTTAGAGCATGCACTAACAGATGATGTAAATAACCTTCATTTTGTGCTTGAATAATGCTGATTTGCACATACACTGTATGCGGGTAATACATATCGATCTGTCTGGGAGAAGAATTGTGGGGAGGGGCTCTATTCCCACCTCCACAAATGTCGTCAAACCCATTAACTGTCACGAACGCATCACGTGCGGAGTCATAACTCGTGAGCTACGGAGCCAAGACGGAGGAACGTCAGGCTGAAGAACACGTGCAGCCGTAGTATATAGTAGGAACGCGGACCTTCGGAGGAAGGTCAGCGTTCAGTCTTCGTAATCTACAGGATCTATATACGCGTATCCAGTGAAGAACGTGACCTCGTACTGCCCTGTTCATTGAAGATCCTTACATTCTGAACGCTCCACCATTCCTGCGATTAGGAAGAACAGCCCAGTACGAAGTCAACAAAGCCGCTATGCCTCCGCGCCGAACCCGTAACACATCTGCCACTGACCCCGGGCGCGAGGGCAGTGAAACTGCTCCTGCCACTTCTCAGGAGAGGGGTGTGGCAGGAATCGAGGCTGGCGCAGCGCAGCAACGGCACGAGAGCCCACCGGGAATCGAAGCGCAGTTGGCGACAGCGCGAGCTTTTGAAGCCGAACTCCAAAAGGAGCTCGAGCTCAAGAGGGCTGGAGAGCGGATCTAGCGTCTGCAAGAACAGCTACAGGGCCCGCAGGCCACTGAAGTAGTGCTAGAAGCAGTTCCTAAGGCAAGGCCCGCACCACCCGACGACCTAGTCCTAGAGCGTAGCATAACGCCTGCGAGTTCCGTCTCGCACGAAGGCGTACCGCGTAGTTGGCGACCGAGAGCCATCACTGAATATAGGGGGAAGACCGTCCGCGAGCACTCTGAGTTCGTTACGAGCTGCGAGCTGGCTTTTCGCCTTAAGCCAGAGTCCAACAAATCGGACGCGCTACGCTGCGATTTCGCAGCCACCTGGCTCGCAGGAGAGCCCCGAGACGCATGGCTTTAGCACGAGAAGGAGCCTGGGTTCTAGAAGACTTAGGAGGGCTTTAAGAGCTTCCTCCTAGATCTAGTGCAGGACCTAGTCAACCGCACTATAGCGACAGCGGTGAAGTATGAAGAGGCGTAGCAGTAGGTCGGACAGACTACATAGGCGTTCGTAGCCTACCTTGAAACGTTAGAGGTAGACCTGCCAGCGTACAAGGAAGAACACCAAGTCTAGCATCTATTTGCTAAGCTCCGGTTAGACGTGAGGGACAAGGTCATTACGTACCCTAAAATACCCCGTTCCTAAGGCGCACTCATTACGTTAGCAGCCCACTTCAAACAGCTGGATGCGTCGAAGACTTAGGGCTTAAGTGTCACGGGCATGCACTTGATGCCACGTGATTACAGTCCTCACGGACCCTTACGGGTCCTCCGGACTACCCGTAAAGGGGTAACAGCCTTAAACCTCACCCGTTTCAGGGCTGTAGTCATAAGCCAGACATCTAGGCTTCGCCCACCTCTCTTCTTCTTTCTTCCGTAGCTTTAGATCTTCAATTAAACCACCTCTTGATTCCTAGTCCACCGTTACACCTGTGCATCGCTACAGGTAAGGTCGACCGTTACGGACCAAGCAGACGGGGTTTGTCACATTATCTAAAGCTCCCCCCATTTCACTACCGCTCCTAAGAAGGATTAGAATATCTACCTGTTGAGAGAGTACGGATCGTACGGATCGCATCGACCATCTACAAGCCATCCACAACCATTGTTCGTTACAGTCCGTAAAGACCGCCTATAACGTCCGCAAGGCCCTATATGGCCCTAAACACCCGGAACTAGATCCGAGAACCAGATGTCCAGGACGCCTCTACAGAAACAGAAACACTTCAATCGATTGAAGTCATGTCACCTACCTAGCTTACGGATGCGCAGCAGCTCGCTGCTGCCCGCGAACAGGTCTACCAACTGCAGGAACAGTTAGGCCAGGCCGCTACCGCTTCGCAGAGAAGCACACCACAATTAGAAGTATTAGGCCATACCTCTACAGTTAAGCTCAAAGATCCTAATCCCCTTACGGATGGGGTACTACCATCCTTCGATAATTGGCGCATCTAAATCGAAGACAAGTTTCTAATTAACGCCCGTATGTTCGACTTAGACTAAGTAAAGATGGCTTACATCTTTAACTAGACGGCTGACGTAGCTTAGAAGCACCTAGCGCCCCGTTACCGTAAGGGCCTAGACCCATTTACGACTGCTGCAGGTATGATCGACTACCTCGTAGAGATTCTTTAGAACCCGTTTGAATCACAGGACGCCCGTATCAACTTCCGTAAGCTTACCATGAAGGACGACGACACATTCGCAGAGTTCTACACACGTTTTTTGCATCTTATAGGCATAGGAAACATTCCTACTGTAAGGATGCCTCCTTACACGGAGTAGACCCGGACCCCTAAGGCAATGCAGTGTGGTTGTAGTTAAGAGTTGAGAGTTGGGGTGGTTCCGTGCGACAGGCAGGGGTGGTTTAGAGGACACGCTAAGGCTTAGCTGGGTCGTAGCTGAGTCGGACCCCATTCGGGTACATAAGGGGTTAGAAGCCATAAGCTCCCCCTTCATCTTTTTTGTATCCTTCGTAGTAGACCTATAGGATTGCACCGACTCATATCCGACTCGCACTCCCATATGCCACTTCTCGTGATACGGTGCCCTGTGTCCTTACATTATACAAAAAAGATCACGCCTGCCGGGGACGGCCGTACGTAAATAATATCCCACCCCTAGAACGACTCAGGAGAACTACCGCTACGAACCGACTGCGACTCGGTGCCGTTTCGGAGCAGAGACTTGACGACTTCAAATAGCCGTGATTCCCGAGATCTCACGGACAGCCAGTGGATCAGGGTTTGATCCTGCAGAGCAAGCTGGTAAAGTCGCCAACGCGTTAGCGCCGATTAGGATACGAGATCCTTAAGAACCCCCTTAGCGCAGAGGCAATTGCGAACAAGAGTGCTGATAGCCACGAGCTACCGGAAAGTCAGACTCTTCAGTATCGACCGCGACTCGATACGCCCCCGACTCATAGATGTCGCGCAAGGCGACACAAAACCCACCACCTGACAACGACGGTCCACCCTCTCGGATGAACACCAGGCAACAGACCTCCTAAGGCACTGCCGCGGAGACAACCGCAGGCCCCTCCGATGAGGCCCCAGATCGCATGGCCAACCTCGAGAGAGAGATGCGAGAACTCAAAGCATTAATCAACACCCTCGTGGCTAGCTAGACTAGAACACCGTCTGCACCGCCACCGGCAGCAGACACTCCTGTAGGCACCGTCGAAGCCAACGACTACAGTGAGGAAGACGAACAGCCAGCGCCGCTACCGCGAAGCACGCCCAGTATCGTTCGACTTCCCCGAGCCATAGCGACACGCTCACCATCAATCCCGATTCTACCCCGACAAGACACCGAGATACCCTAATCTCGCCACAAGAAATCAACTATGTCGGAAAGAATCACTCCATTAAGCGACGGCGTCGAACACACCTTCCTACAATGGAGCGCTTTAATACGGGACCGACTCGTGGTCAACGAGGATCACTACCCCACTAACGTATCACGCCGAGCGCTAATATGGAGCACCACGACTAGCACTGCGAAAAAATACCTAGAACCCCGATACCTGTCCGAGGTGCATGCGTTCAGAGATGCGCACGAGATGATGGACCTGTTAGGATCATATTACCTTACGGGTAACGAGACCGAGCAGGCCCAGAACGAGTTCGACGACATGTAAATGAGAGATAAGGGCCACTCTAACGAGTCCTTCTCTAAGTTCAAAGCTCGCTTCCAAAGCGCAGCCATCACTAGACAAGTAATCCAGTCGGAATGGTTCTGATATATGTAGAACAAGCTCACGCTACAATTCCGCAGCCGCGTGGCCGTTATCAAGAATCAATGGAACGGTGACTACCACCTTATGGTACGAGAGCTCACCGCATTCGATTAGGAACGCCGCTAGAACAACGAGTTGAGCTACTAGTCCATAGTGCCAGGAAAGCCTACGGCGACGGCAGCGGCCAGGCCTAGCTCGTCTAGGTTCACACCAGTAACGACGACGTTAAGACCAGCCCGACCGACCACTGCCCCCATCCTTCCTCTAGTCCAAAGAACCCAGTTCTTTAGCGCCCCCAAGCTAGACATTACAGGGAGACCCCAGGCGGCTGCTCCAGCCGCTACCAGGAACTGCTTCAAATGCGGTAAGGCAGGCCACTTCCAAGATAAGTGCCCCCTCAACGCCTCAGTAAAGGAAATCGACCGGGAAGACCCCGAGACTAAGGAATCCTAGGAAGAAGCCGTGGAACTTCAATCGGACGCCTCCCTAGAGGAAAACGACGAGGTCTAGGGAAAGGCTCCTTCCTAGGCCTACGTAAATGTGATCTACAAGATCTCGACCTACAAGAACTTCTGGGCGGAACCCAGTTCTTAGTCAACACGACACTAAGTCTCAACGGACTTAGTGTGCAAACGAAAGCTCTCGCTAACACAAGAGCAAACGGTTACCTCGTCATTAATAAGCCCTTCGCGCTACGACTGTCGAAGGCGCTTTAGAGCCTAATACAGAAACTACCCTACTCTATACTAATACGCGGCTTCCACTAGAAGATCTAAAGCCACGTATCCGAGTATATTCAGTTGCACTTAACAGTCGATGGGCGCCGAATATATAACTGCCCTTTTGTGCTCCTGGACCTCAGAGCTCAAGATGTGATAATTAGGAAGAAGCTATTTAGCTACTTCCGAATACTACTCGACTCTGCTAAGAGCCGTTTAGTATGGGCAAAGGAGTACCCGCCAACTCCTAGCTAGGCGAAGGAATTGATCCTACCTTACAACTCGCGCGAAATGTCCATTCGACATCCGGCTCACTAGTCTAATGCGAATCGTAGGGATGCCGCAATCTACCACGAAGACAGACGCCGCGTAAGCGGACGCTCAATGGAGATGAAAGTGATAGCTTCGGACTACGAAGAGATCACCGACCCTACCCCAAGCGCACCTTAGGTCACCGAGGTGCCCTAGCGACTACCGGCAAAGCTAGCACCTAGCTTCACGCTAGTACAGATATGTGAGATCGGTGCCAATGCTTTCTACCACAAGATGATGCAGAGCGACGCCAAGTTCTTCTAGACTAGTATATATGAGATTGATTAGATCATACGAGAGAAAGAATCGGAAGAGGATGACGAAACGATATCACTCATCTAGGAGAAGCTCCCGGGTATACACCGACCATACACCAATGTATTCTCTAAGTTAGAATCTAATAAGATCCCGCCCTACCAAATATATGATCATAAGATCTAGCTCGAAGTGCCGTTGCCTAACGCATTCTCACCCCTCTACCAGCAAGGCACCGAAGAGCTTAAGGCAACGAAGCAATACTTATTAGAGAACCTTAAGAAGGGCTTCATCGTCAATAGCAATAGCCCCTTTACGTCTCCCATACTCTTCGTTAAGAAAGCAGACGGCAAATTAAGGTTCTACATCGATTACCGCAAGCTAAATGGCCTCACTCGTAACGATCCGTACCTAATACCACGCATCGACGAATTACTCGGCCAGGTGTCGAAAGCCAAGATCTTCACTAAACTAGACATCAGACAAGCCTTCTACTGCATACAAATGCACCCCGATTCCGAAGAGTATACTACCTTCTAGACTTGCTATGGGTCATACAAGTGCAAAGTGCTACCGTTCGGACTGACCAACGGCCCTGCAACGTACCAGCGTTACATGAACGACGTTCTCATGCAATACTTAGATGATTTCTATACTACCTACCTAGACGACATATTGATATATTCCGGAGACCCTACGGAACACATCGGGCATGTACACAAAGTCCTCCAACGACTACGTGAAGCCGGCCTTCAAGCTAACATCAAGAAATGCGAATTTAATGTTACCCGTACAAAGTACTTAGGCTACATACTAACCACTTCCAGAGTCAAAGCGGACCCCGAGAAGATCGAACCACTTCGAAACTAGATTAGACCAACCACCGTTACTAGTGTGAAGTCCTATTTAGGTTTCTGTGGTTTCTACCGCTAGTTCATACGCAATTTCAGGAAAATAGCAAAGCCCCTGACGACTATCACCAGCCCCTCGGAGCCGTTCCTGTGAACTAATGAATGTAAGAACGCCTTCGAAGAATTACGGCGGCAGCTGTTAGCCGTGTAGGCACTACACCACTTCGACCCCGAATTACCTACGAAGCTCAAGACCGACTCTTCCGATGGAGTAGTCGCCAGCGTGCTTTCGCAAGAGCACCTAGACAAGCTATGGTACCCAGTGAGCTTCTACAGCCACGTCCTAACGGGCCATGAGATCAACTAGGAGATCCACGATAAGGAGCTGTTCGCGATCGTAAAGGCCTTTGCGAAATGGAGACCTGAATTAGCCTCGGTAACCTAGCGGGTAGACGTCTATACAGACCACCGCTCGCTCAAATACTTCATGTCAACGAAGGTTCTCACCGCGAAACAGGTGAGGTGGATGGAACTCCTATCTAACTTCAATTTCCACATTACGTATACTACAGGGAAGAATAACCAGAAGGCGGATATCCTAAGCCGGAGAGACCAGGACCTCGTACTATAACAGAAAGTCAAGTTAGATAGTCGTGCGAGGGTGCTACTCGGCCTAGCCCGCCTATACCCCCGTATTAGTGCTAAGTTGGCCGACAACTATGTGGCGTCCATTAACGCCATAGACACACTAACGGCAGCAATGCCCTTCGACCTAATCGAAGCGCTATGCGCTAACAATAGGAGTTCGTTTACTAATACTCGTAATAGGCAACCCCTACCTAACGGTTACGCCTTAACTAATCAACTTCTCCTATACCAGGATTAATTATGTGTGAACCGCCACATGGAGTTGTGCACGAAACTTATCTAGGAGGCGCACGACTAAGTGTTGACCGCGCATCCAAGCGGCAGGAAGACCTATTAATTGCTCGCCCCAAAGTATCATTGGACTAGCATGGAAGCGGACTGCTTACGGTATGTGCGTAACTACGTGACATGCTGCCTTACGCACACTAATGTCACGAAGCAGCAAGGCTTCC
The DNA here is from genome assembly GCA_001630595.1 of Pseudogymnoascus sp. BL308. Lineage (NCBI taxonomy): Eukaryota > Fungi > Ascomycota > Leotiomycetes > Thelebolales > Thelebolaceae > Pseudogymnoascus > Pseudogymnoascus sp. BL308. The sequence goes on along the minus strand of LMYD01000178.1, from coordinate 45,835 downwards.
TACACCCCCTACTAGTACCCGATTACCCTATGCAACACCTTACGATAGACTTTAAAGAGTTCCCAGTTGACAAGCATAGGTACGACAGCATCTTAGTGTTCATAGACTACCTTAGTAAGACCTCCGTGACCATACCATGCTAGAAGACTACGGACGCACGGCAAATGGCGCAACTGTTCATCGAATGGATCTACTAATTCGGGCACACCCTAGTGTCGATTATTAGTAACCGCGGACCCTAATTCGTGTCATCCTTCTGGCACGAGTTCTGCTAGATCATCGGCGTCAAGATCAAGCTGTCTACGGCTTACCACAAGTAGACCGATGGCTAGACGGAGATCATGAACCAGTATATTAATCAGAGACTACGTCCGTTCGTATCCTACTACTAGGACAATTGGAGCGAGCTGATCCCTATCATGGACTGGGTCCAGATGACACTCCCTTACGCCTCAATTGGTATGACACCCTACCGACTCAAGTACGGAACGGATCCCCGTACGAGTTAGGATTAGAATACCCCGAAGGGGAATACTCCCCAGGAAACCCTTAACTAGGGAGAAGCTAGAGTGGTGGCGGACCGAATGCACGCCGCCTAGACCCTAGCTAAGGGTAATATGGCGAAAACCCAAGAAGATATGTCTAAGTACGTCAACTAGCGCCGACGAGCTGTCGATTAGAGCGTAGGGGACAAGGTTTACCTCTCGGCAAAGAATCTCAAGAACACCCGCCTAAGCTGCAAGTTAGGACGGCAGTGGTCCGGACCATATACGGTGTTAGAACAAGTTGGTCACGCATTTCGATTACAACTGCCTACGGGTTCTCACATACATGATGTGTTCTCACTAGACGTACTCATTAAGGCACCGACTAACCCCCTACCTAGCCAGGCACTGCTAGAGCCTAGCAGCGAAGTCATTGACGGCGTAGAGGAATGGCAAGTTGATAAGATCCTTGCCGTGAGACTTCACCGCCGTCAACTACAGTACTAGGTGAGCTGGGTAGGATTCGACCTAGACCTAGAGTAGTATCCCGCAGCAAATTTCGAGAGCTCTCCTCTCAAGCTCCGAGAGTTCCACGCGGAATATCCAAACCTACTAGGGCCGCCGAAGGACCTACCCGGATGGATTACGGCATGGGAGACGGGCGAGACAAGTTACGATCACGAGAGGAACAGCGAAGCAGGAAAAACAGCGTCGTTGCTACCTACGACACTAAACTAAGCACCCTCGGAGCCAGGGCACACTCAGAGTCGTGATCCTTGCGGAGGCCACCCTTCCCAAACGTCTCACTGGCGTTACAACAAGCAGCTACCACCATGAGAGACGAAGGGTCGAAGCGACCCCACGCGAAAGACCACCCCCGAGTTCCCTCCGGCACAGGGCCCGATCACCCTAAGGGCACGGCGAAACCACCCGCCGTCTCCTCCTCATCCTCCCCCTCATCCTCCCCCGCTCTCTTCCTCTTCACCCCGCGGGGCCCAGCAACCGCAGCCCCAGGAGAATCCTTCGCGCGTTAGCGCGCGCATCGCATGCATAGTACACGGAACGCCTCTAGGAGGGCGCCGGTCGGGAGGAGTATATCTGCGTCCGCGGGCGCAGGGGCAGGTAGAGCTGCGGGCGCGGGCGCTGCAGTCGGAACGGTAGTCATATCGATTTCTATCAAACCGTCAGCCAAGCCCGAACAGTATCACCTACGCGCCGGAGCGCTAGCATCACCTACCTGATTGTTGGATTGTGATTGCTTCTACAAAACAATTAGTTAGTATACAATATCCACACAGGAAGGAGGGGCCACGTACTAGTCTCGGGGGGGGGGTTCTTGATCGTTGTTGTGAAGAAAATACCATCAGAACCTTAGACGAAATATCGGCTTGTTATGGCAACCGCTTACAACAATGAATCTCGGAGATGGATTAGCGCGCGCACAGTAACTAAGAAATCCGCGACGCCTCACAACACGCCCGCATACCTTCTGGCATAGATTCGGACCCCTCAAATATTCTTTGTTGTTCACAAAGAATCGTTCCCTAACTGCCCCACGGACGCATTTAGTAGTACCACTCGACAACAAAAAGAAGTATGCGCGAACATGAACCGCATACTTCCTAGTAACGATACGGGAGTTTCGCGCTTTAAGGACAAAGCACATTCTCAAGGAGGGGGGTAATGTAAGGATGCCTCCTTACACGGAGTAGACCTGGACCCCTAAGGCAATGCAGTGTGGTTGTAGTTAAGAGTTGAGAGTTGGGGTGGTTCCGTGCGACAGGCAGGGGTGGTTTAGAGGACACGCTAAGGCTCAGCTAGGTCGTAGCTGAGTCGGACCCCATTCGGGTACATAAGGGGTTGGAAGCCATAAGCTCCCCCTTCATCTTTTTTGTATCCTTCGTAGTAGACCTATAGGATTGCACCGACTCATATCCGACTTGCACTCCCATATGCCACTTCTCGTGATACGGTGCCCTGTGTCCTTACACCTACGGACGACCTACAGCCGGACTTATATGATAAGCTTACTCTAGCCCTATAACAGTTGGTATTGCCATTTTTAGATACGCTCCTTACAAGCAAGGCTCTCGCCTACAAGTGCTTGCTTGTCGACAAGAATTTACGGAGGCTCTAGTAACGCAGAAACTAGTTACGGACTACTAAACTTATGACGAGATCTGCAACAACCCCTATTAGCACGCGGCCACCTATAACAACCTCTACAGCCCCTTTTGCAGTCCGTATAGGCCTGCTAAACCCAGCCCCAAAGCTATACGGACCGTCACAAGAGCCTACACCTGCCCGTAAGGATCTAGGAGAGACCTGCTACCGCTACGGTTAAGCAGGCCACTTTGCAAAGGAGTGTTCTAAGGCTCCGGCCTCTGTCTTTGTGCCACAGGCAGACATCAAAGAGCTCGTAGATGAGCCCACCACTCTAGTTTTAGAATCGGAAAACGACTAAGCCTAGAGAAAGTCTCCTCTCTAGGCTCACTCTATCGAGACCCTAGCTAATTAGCCATTAATCTCAGTTAGCTACTTAGAGGGAAACAGTTTACGGTCTCTTGTAACTTAGTTTTCAATGGATACGGATTTAAAACCTCTGCTCTAGCTAACACTAGAGCAAACGGATATGTGCTTATTAGTACGAAATACGCCTAGCAGCTAGCCTACTTCTTTCCCCTACTAATTTACACCTTACCTACCCCTATTACCGTATGTGGTTTTGACGGATAGAGCTACTAAGCCACAAACTAATACGTAGTCCTACACCTCCACATTAACGGCCGTAAACAGTACAACGTCCCTATGGTATTACTAGATACCAGCTACTAGGACCTTATACTCAGTTGCAGATGGTTCAACTAGCTTAACGTACAGCTAAGCCCCCGCCTAGGGAAGTTAATATGGCTAGTAGATACCCCTAGGTCTCTAGACCTAGTTAAACTACGCCTACTAGACCTAAAGATCCTTCGATTACGGTCTGCTAATCCAAACCATCAAGTAGATGTAGACTGCTAGGACTAGGCTTTCGACAGCTAGCCTATCGATCCGCCTATAAATCAGGGACAGGTAGGCCTACTACTATCTATAAGCATCGTCGACAGGCCATAAATCTTAAAGCGCAGGCCTAAGCTAGCACTATGCACCTATGGTAGCGAGTACTAGGACCGTTAGAACAGCTTACGGGCGATGAACTAAGCACTTGTAGGCGTTAAGCCCTAACAGCTACCCGTAAGACGCCTAAAGCAGTCTGCAAACCTCAACTTGTCACCTATAGACATTGCTGCAATTAGCGTTATAGGCTATTAACGGAACCTATAGGACGACTAAGCTATTGCATTTAGCACATCGTTATATGAGATTGACCACCTAATTAAGAAGCAGCTCGTAGACCAAGAAGACGACTAGCAAGTACAGGAACGGCTCCTAGAGGCTTACAGAGACCTCGCTAATGTGTTCTTGAAGGCAGCTTCGGATACCCTACCTCTCTAGCAGCCGTACGACCATAAGATCCAGCTTACGGACAGTACTACGGATGCATTGTCTTTTAGCCCCCTCTGCCACTAGTCTATGGAGGAGCTATGAGCTGTAAAACAATACCTAATTAAGAACCTACATAAGGGCTTCATTGAAGCTAGTAAGGTACCGTTTGTAGCACTAATCCTCTTCGTCAAGAAGCCTAATGGGTCGTTATGGTTCTATATCAACTTCCGTAAACTTAACGACTTAACCCGTAAGGACTAGTATCCGCTACCCTTAATTGAGGAGACCTTAGCCTAGCTTCAACAGGCCTATGTCTTTACAAAGCTAGACATCTGCTAGGCGTTCCACTACATCTACATCAACCTAGAATCCGAGGAATTAACTACTTTCTAGACCCGTTACGGGTCGTATAAGTGTAAGGTCATGCCCTTTAGACTTACTAATGGGCCTACAACATACTAACGATTTATGAACGACGTTCTATTCGATTACTTAGACGATTTCTGTATAGCTTACTTAGACGATATTCTCATATACTTAGAGAACGAGCTCAACTACTAAGAGCACGTCCGTAAAGTCCTCTTAAGGCTCCGCGAAGTAGGCCTACAGGCTGATATTAAGAAGTCTGAGTTTAGTGTCACTCGTACGAAGTATCTAGGCTTCTACGTTAGTATGGATGGGATTGCAGTAGACCTAGAGAAGACTAAAACCATCCGTAATTAGGAAAGGCCTACTACAGTCTGTGGCGTACAGTCATTCCTTGGTTTCTATAACTTCTACTAGAAGTTCATCTTAAATTATAAACGGATCGCTCGCCCGTTAACGGCCCTTACCCGTAAGGAGAACCCCTTTACTTAGACTGTCGACTGCTAGTAGGCATTCGCAGAGCTTAAGGCCCGTTTAATAGATGCCCTACTACTTGCACATTTTAATCTAGACTACGAGTCAATGGTAGAAACGGACGCTTTAGACAGGGTATTAGGTGGCGTACTCCTACAGCTATAGCCTAGTGGGGAGTGGCACCCTATGACCTACTATTCTAAGACGATGATCCCAGCTAAGATCAACTACCTAATCCATGACAAGGAAATGCTTGCTATTATCTAGGCATTAGAGGCATAGAGGCTAGAGTTAGAAGGCTTAGTGACCCGTATACGGGTCGTCTTAGACCATAAAGCCTTAGAATACTTTATGACGACGAAGGCCCTATCTAGTAGACAGGCACGTTAGGCCGAAACGCTCTTGCGGTTCAACTTCATGCTTACCTATAAGCCTAGTAGCTAGAATCGGGCAGACCCGCTCACCCGTAGAGACTAGGAAATGAACAGCTAAATGGCCATGAAGATTTCAACCCGTACGCAGACACTTTTACGGCCTAAAAATCTAGATCCGCGAATCGTTACGGACCTAGACCTAGACCCCTTACACACAGGGGTAGAGGTGGCAGCTGTAAACAGATCTAATGGGACCCATGACTTAATCGACGACCTGCTACAGGCTAATCGTACGAGCCTAGACCTAGAGACGCTCTAGCAAAGAGCTATGGACTAGGAATTAAGTTGGACGGTCTATAACGGACTACTACTATTCGACAATCAGCTCGTAGTACCTAAGGACGACGTGCTAAGAGTCCGTCTACTAAGTGAGGCTCATAATCAGGTCTCTACAGCCTACCTAGGACAAGGCAAAACGTTACGGCTTATCCAAGAACGCTACTACTAGCCACACCTCCGTACGGACATCTAACGGTTCGTCCGTAACTACTAAACCTACCGACGCTCGCATGCTCCTAGGGACCGTACGCCTAGTCTGTTACACCTGCTACTGATCCCAGATCGCCCATGGCAGCACATATCCGTAGATTTTAAGGAGTTCCCTCCTAATAAATTAGGACAGGATATGATAGTTGTATTCATCTGCCAGTTAAGTAAACGGTCTATTTCTATACCCTGCCGTAAAGATACGGACGCTCTATAGACGGCAAAGATCTATCTAGACTAGGTATGGCGGTATTACGGACTAGCAGACACCATCGTATCTAATTAGGGCCCGCAATTCGTCTTAGAATTCTAGAAAGAGTTCAACTAGATTCTAGGGACTAAGATCAAGCTCTCTATAGCTAGCCACCCGTAGACTAATGAGCAGACGGAGAATATGAACTAATGGATCGACTAACGGCTCTGCCCGTACGTAAACTACTACTAGGATAACTAGTCGGAACTCATGCTAATGATGGATTATGCGTAAGCTACACTCCCATAGGATTCTACGACCCTGCCTCCTATTCAAATAGAATTAGGATACATCCCACGGACAAGCTTCGATTAGAAACAGCCCGTTACAGACGAACCCCTATTAGTCCGTAAGTAGCTCTCGTAAGCAGACGCTGTCTAGTTCTTAAAACGGATGCATTAGGCATAAGAAACGGCTTGCTCTAGCATTTTACGGGCCTAAGAACGACAGCAGAAGCAAGCTAACAAGCACTAGAGACCCGTAGACTTCTAAGTTAGCGACAAGGTCTATGTCTCTACTAAGACCTAGAATAAGGATCAGCCTAGCCATAAGTTAGACCATTAAATGGCCAGCCCGTATACGATTCTAGAACAGGTTAGACATGCCTACTAGTTAGATTTGCCACCTACCATCAAGATACACCCCGTCATCTCTGCCAACAAGCTCCGTAAAGCTACTAACGACCCGTTACCAGCCTAGATCTAGGAGCTAGGCCTACCTATTATGGTTAACGGATAGGAAGAGTGGGACGTGGATGAGATCCTAGCCTCACGGGGCCATTACGGAAAACTGCAATACCAGGTCAAATGGGCAAATTGCGACCTAGATCTAGCTTGGTATTACGCTTTAGACTTTACCGGCTGCCCACATAAGTTAAAGGACTTCCACGATGCTAATACGGATGTGCCAGGCCTACCTAGATACCTTGTAGACTGGCTATAGAGCTGGGAGAACGGTACGGATGAGCCTAAGTACTACAAAGATGAGGATAAGCTTCCCTAAGAGCTCGCGGACGAGCTTTACTCAAAAGGGGGGGGTAATGTCACGGGCATGCACTTGATGCCACGTGATTACAGTCCTCACGGACCCTTACGGGTCCTCTAGACTACCCGTAAAGGGGTAATAGCCTCAAACCTCACCCGTTTCAGGGCTGTAGTTATAAGCTAGACATCTAGGCTTCGCCCACCTCTCTTCTTCTTTCTTCCGTAGCTTTAGATCTTCAATTAAACCACCTCTTAATTCCTAGTCCACCGTTACACCTGTGCATCGCTACAGGTAAGGTCGACCGTTACGGACTAAGTAGACGGGGTTTGTTACATTAAGGACCCATAAGGTAGGGAAAGCTAGCAGCTAGGACGACCGACCTCATAAGAGGGCCTAGTCTAGCTTAAATGAGAGCTAAGGAACGACGAAGACCTTTCCAAAGCACCCTCGCCTTTTAGGCGAGGAAGAGTAGCGCTAGAGAGACAACGATCTTTGTTTTAAGTGTAGATGAGCGGGCTACATATTAGCCTAGTGCTTCACCTAACAGCTAAATAGCGACCTTAGGGCGCGAGTGGTATAGAAGCGAAGTGGGGGTCCAAAAAACTAGGCCTCTCCACAGAAGCCCTAGCGGTTAGAGAGGAAGAAAAGGGGCCTACCTAGAGCCTGTTAACGCTTATGGACGTAAGGGGGTTAGAAGAGTAGCGGACGCTCCGCGCGTTAGTGGATAGTAGCACTACCAAGAACCTTATATTGCACGTTGTAGCAAAGGAATTAGGGGGGGACTAGGAGCCAACCTTTGCAACAGCTAAGGGTGTTGGCGATTAGGAAATCTAGCTCTTAGGAAGGGCTTAGCTTACCCTCCGCGTCAAGGACGCTAAGGGTGTATAGCAGGAAGGAAAGCACCACTTCTTAGCTATAGAGCTCGAGGAGTACAACCTTATGCTTAGTTATCCGTGGCTCCTTCGCGAGAACCTAATGGTAAATTAGCAAGAGGGCTCCTAGAGGTTTCTAGTAGAAGATATTTAATACCTCTCGCATGAAGAAGTAGAGGAGTTATAGAGTTGCAACGAACCTGTTTTTGTGGTAATGTTACACCAAATAGAAGAGGAAGGCCGAGAGCTAAAGGCCTAAGAAGTTCTAAAGGAATACTAGGCATTCCTCGACGTCTTTGACGAAGAAGGGGTAGCGTTACTACTAGAGTACTTAAAGCGTGCGGAGCATGCTATTGATATTAAACTAGGGAAGCAACTGCCCTAGGGACTAATCTACAGTCTCTTGGCGAAAGAGTTAGCTACGCTAAGGGTTTACTTAGAGGACTTGCTCTAGAAGGGTTGGATTCGTCACTCGACGAGCCTAGTAGGAGCGCTAATCCTTTTTGTTCTAAAGCCGGATGGTTCAAAGCGATTGTGCGTTAATTACCATGAACTTAATGAGATGACGGTAAGGAATTAGCACCTAATCCCATTAATATTAGAAATCCTTGATCGATTGAGTAGTGCAGTGATATTCACTAAGTTAGACGCAAAGGATGCGTATTAACGTATGAGAATATGGAAGGGGGACGAGTGGAAAACGGCGTTTCGTACGAGGTATGGCCTCTTTAAATATCTAGTGATGCCGTTTAGGCTCTATAACGCCCCTGCCTCCTTCTAAGCATATATTAACGAGGCTCTTGTAGGTCTTGTAGACGTGTTGTGTATCGTGTACCTAGACGATGTCTTAATCTACTTAAGACGTAGTGAGGACTACCTATAACACGTCTGCACAGTCCTTAAGAGGCTTTGGAAGTTCAAGATATACTGTAACCTTAAGAAGTGCAAGTTCTCTATAATAGAGGTAGAGTTCCTTAGGTTCATAGTCTTAACAAAGGGGGTCTTAATGGACACCTCGTGGGTCGAGACCATCATAGAATGGCTAGAACCCACAAGCTTTAAGGACCTATAGGTCTTCCTAGGGTTTACGAACTTCTATTAGAGGTTCATCGAGGGGTATTTGCGTATAGCGCAGCCCCTTATAGGAATGTTAAAAGGGAGTGATAAGGGGAAGAAGTCTAGCCCATTCTACTAGAGCGACGAGGAAGCGGAGGCTTTTCGGATGTTAAAAACGGCGTTTACGTCCACGCTACTCCTCTGCCACTTCGACCTAAGTTAACCCATTCGTCTTAAGACGGACGGTTTAGGAATGGCGATTGCCGCCATCCTAACCTAGCCGTACACTAACGAAGCAGGGGTCACGCGGTGGTACCCCATAGCCTTTTATTCTTAGAAGTTAAAGGACGTAGAGATTAGGTATGACGTTCACGACATAGAGCTCCTTGCTATTGTCGTGGCGTTTAAACACTAGCGTTACTACCTATAGGATAGTAACTTTCTGGTGACAGTAAGGACAGATCACAACAATCTAGTCTACTTTATGAAGAAGGCAGCTATTAATAATAGGCAGGCTCATTAGATTAAGTTCCTAGCAGGCTTTAACTTCGAAATCGAACATTAACCTAGCCGTACAAACCCCGTAGACGGTCTGAGTCGTAGACTAGACTACGTCAACTGCTAACATAAGGCTTATGATGGGTTGCTCCTCACACTACAGCAGAAGCTAGTGCAGGGGTAGAGCAAGGCTGCCATAGGCAGCGAGAGTGAGGCGTCACAGTAGAGTACTTGAATCCGCGCTATATTTGCAAAAGCAAACAGTCGAACGGAGACCAAAGATATCCTCTACTAAGTGGAACAGCTTTCGCGACCCCTCCGCAGAGAGGGCGTAGAGCAGACGCTAGATGCAATTACACGGTGCTGAGTAGTGCACGTAGCAACAGTAGAGTTGCCGTACGGGGACCCCCCCATAGACCTCTAGAAGCTCATCGCTTAAGCCTAAAACAGTGATCTGTTCTTGAGCGGGAGAATCTAGAGGATAGGGAAGAGGTTGCCCCGTACGGACGGAGTAGAGCGCGAGTGGGTGATACACCCAGTTAGCGGAGTATTATATAGGAATGGAAAGATGCCGTTACCTAGAGTCCTAGCTCTAATTGAAGAACTCCTGCGTATTCGCCATGATGACCCTCTCGCAAGGCATTTTGGGGTAGCGAAGACCACTGAGCTCCTACAAAGGAAATACAAGTGGCTAGGATTAAGGAAAGACGTAAAAGAATACGTAAAGACCTGTCAAATATGTTAGAAGATGGTAACGAAGCGGCATAGCCCATATGGCGAGTTGTAGCTGCTTCCACAGCCAAGTGATCTAGGTGAAGAAATCACAATGGATTTCATTACAGGCTTACCCTCAAGTCTACACCCGTTAACGAAGAAGGCGTACGACTCTATACTTGTAGTAGTAGATCGCTACACTAAATATGCCTTGTATATTACAACGAATAAGACGATTATAGCGCTAGATTTGGCTATTCTTATCCTCCGCTACGTTATCATAGAGTTTAGTATTCTAAAGGGAATTGTATCTAACAGGGGATTAGTGTTCACAAGTAATTACTGGTCTTGCCTCTACTTCTACCTAAAGATTCGACAACGTTTGAGTACTACCTTCCACCTACAAACTAATGGCTAAACTAAGAGGTAGAATCAAACAATAGAGCAATACCTACGCTCCTTCGTCACTACCCTTTAGGATGAGTAGGTAGGCCTCCTACCCCTTGTGTAGTTCACGTATAACAACTCCTTCCATACTATAATCCAAACGTTGCCGTTCTAGGCTCTAAAGGGGTTTGATCCTTAGATGCTAGACATAAGTGTCGCGGACGCCCCTTAGGAGGGAGACGCACCTAAAGTAATTAAGAGAGTAGCTTAGCTTTAGGAGGAACGGGAGGCGTTAGCGTAGCACTAGGTGAAAGCAACCTAAGCGTAGGCAAAGCACTATAATGCAAGACGGAAGCCGATGGAGTATAGTATGGGGGACTTGGTATTATTATTAGCAAGGAACCTTAGGCTACAGAGGCCAAACAGGAAGCTTGCGGAGCGGTTCGTAGAACCCTTTAAGGTCGTAGAAATCATCGGTAAACAGGCGTACTAGGGCCTTAACCAAGTCATTGCTATGACGTAAGGTACGCTAAATGCCACGCAAGGTGTTGCAAATCTCAAGGAGCGCAAGCCCCTGATTGATCTTAACGGGCTTAGAGTTAGCTCTAACGACGTGGTAGCGTCAAATCACATTCTTGCCCCGAGTGACCTAGGCGGTGTAGTTGGCCTAGCGTGCCTCGAGGATCTTTAAGCGGGCGTAGACGAGGCAGTTGCTTAACGGAGTGCGCTCCTAGGCGGAGAGGAACCGACCATGCGCTCTCATAAGGCGATTGAAGCGGCGGATTACAAACTTAGGAATCTTGCCACATAGGTTAGCCAGGGCACAAGCATAGGGGAAGTAGGGGCAGAGCGCATACTAGGAGACAGTGACCATGTCCCTTAGAGCAATAGCCACAGCAGGTCATAACATTAGGGCGCGTATAGTCTAAGCTTAACTTTGAGGTGTATACGCGCTTGCTGTAGCGTAGGCACATGAGGACAACTAGTTTCTCGCGAGAACGGCGAGTAGACGCAAAGTCAAGGGCAGCAACGGGAGCGACCATAGTCTTAGCGCGGAGCTGTTACGTAGGCGTGCTAACCTTAATATGGGAATGACGAGCAGCAACGGAAGGCGTCGTAGGAGGGGCGAGTGAGTCAACAGATCCCTCACGAAAGGCGGCTGTAGGTAAGGGAGCAACTTGTGGGCTAGCGACAGCAGCTTCAACCTCACCATTAGGAATGGGGGCTCTAGCGTTAGATTCCTCGTCGTTAGGGCGTAGGGGAGACGTAGTAGGTGTAGCCTAACTAGGGTTGTTCTTCTTAGCTTTAGTTGCTTTCTTAGCTAAGCTAAGGAGGCTAGCTAGGTTAGCGGCCTTCTTCTTGCGAGGACCCATGGTGACAATAGTAAAGCAAGGTCGATGAGGGCTAAAGCTTTAAGATGATTAGTATAAGAATTCAAGGATTGAGATTAATACTTATAACGGACGGGATGCGGAAGGTAATTATAACAGAAGGTAACAGAAAGGAATTGACGGGTTAAGGGGAGGTGTTGTTGTAGGTGAAGTGAAAGGAAGAAGCAGTCACAACAAAACACCACAATAATACGTAGGCTAAACGCCTACCCTAACGGCCTTAATCATTAGGCCAGGGTAGCAGTAGCACCCCTATCAATAACCTCACTTTACAGAATTGTCAACCTAGGGCTTAAAGGGGCTTGAGCCTTAAAGGGGGGGGATAATTGTCACGAACGCATCACGTGCAGAGTCATAACTCGTGAGCTACGGAGCCAAGACGGAGGAACGTCAGGCCGAAGAACACGTGCAGCCGTAGTATATAGTAGGAACGCGGACCTTCGGAGGAAGGTCAGCGTTCAGTCTTCGTAATCTACAGGATCTATATACGCGTATCTAGTGAAGAACGTGACCTCGTACTGCCCTGTTCATTGAAGATCCTTACATTAACATACCCCGGCAAAGATCTTCCCGTCCCGTCGTGGCCCGAGCATAAATCAACATCCCTTCTCCACAATATCAAATTGACCTTCTCCTCCACTCGCTTCTACCACTGTTTGCAGCCACTGCAGATAAATACAGGTTTCCGATCACTCAATCGAACCTCTGACAAATAAATTACATGGGAATTGATCTAAATAGACGGATTATTAGGAACCCAACTGGAGATCTAGTCCAACTGCATATTTGTAATGCCAATCTCCGCAGCAAGAGCCAGCGCAGCTTCCGCCCCAGGATCTGGGCCGATGGTACCATCCATACGGCGATAAAGGCAGCGATCCTGTCTGTTCCTCCGAACACACATACTACAGAATGGCCTTGCTTTATCACACTTTGTTTTCCCGATCTTGCAGCACTCACACCTAGGGTCGTCTGCTGGATTCCTAGACCGTCTGGGACTATCGACAGAGCTGAAGTTGGTATCTGCTGTGAAGCCTTTCATTGGTGAGAGCTTGTTGGCACGTTCTCCCACCTCGATCATCTGTCCCAGTACTCCAGGTCTTCTAGTGTCTGACCTGAGTGTAGCCCTGTCATACTTGGGGGACTCAGCATCTTCCCTTTCCCCATGGTTGTGATAGTTGCGGCGTATCTTGGCTGGACTGCCTTTCTGCCTACGCTTAGATATGGCGTATGTGGAGTTGGTGCCATCTTCACCGTCGCTATCACTCAAATCCCCCTCTTTATGGATATGCCGATCGCGCCGATAGGCAGTATATCGGACATCCGGATAGTCATCCTCATCCGTGTCCTTGCGCGTGTGCTCCACTTCTGGGTCTACCCAAAATGCCAGTGATGAGCGAGGGACGTCTTGTATCTGAACAGATGGTGGACCGGCGATGCTGCGGAGATTCTCAAAGATTCTAATCTTATTTTGTTCGAGAAGCTGGGCAGTGTTCTGGTTCTTCTTGTCAGTTGCCGCGCATACATCTAGTTTATAGTCTGGCGCATAGTACTGTATCTGCATTTAGCTACTTTCTCGGCGTTCCCCAAAAGATTTATACAGACTTACCTCGTAATATTCATCGTACACGGGAAGATCTAAGGGCTGAAGGTCAGTACCCACGAGGACACCCGTCTCGTAGGCCCAGGTTCGAGCAACATTGCGGATAGTATACCCGCCGCCACCCAGCACCAGGGTCGGAACGGAGAGTCGTTTCACAAACTCAATGCAGTTTGCGTGGCCCCGCATACTCAGATTAAGCCCGCCCAACTTGTCCTGGTTGAGACTGTCAGCACCACACTGGAAGACTATTACTGAGGGGCAGAAACGAGCCATGATTTTTTCGATCACTGGCTCAAAAATTCCTTTGTAAGAGGCGTCGTCAATGCCTTTACTAAGAGGAAAATTGACTGAGAAGTTCCGGCCCTTTCCGCGGCCAACATCACCCACTGACCCTGTTTGAGGGAAGAAGCCAGTGCTTGGACTATACTGGTGAAAACTGGCTGTCATGACGCGATCAGTCGTCAAAAATGCAGTTTCAACTGCATCTCCATGATGGACATCGATGTCAATATAAAGAACACGCGGATAGTGTCGAAGTAGTTCCAGAATACCCAACACAATATCTACCACTTCGTAAGCTGATATAGTCAAAGAGCATCATGGTCACAAGTTTACCATTAATGTAACAAAATCCAGATGCATGCGATTTCATGGCGTGATGGAGACCGCCAGCCCAGTTAATAGCAAGATCACAATTACCAAGGCCAAGTTTTGCAGCTCCTTCCAAGCTTCCTGCAGCAGAGATGGCGCTGAATCTGAAGACTCCTTCAAAAGCAGGACAGTCGTTGCCGTCAAGGCCAAAACTCTCTTCGGGAACTGGGGGCAACGTCTCTGGGGTTACTCTCTCCAAAAAGTCGACGTACTCGTCGGCATGGAAGCACTTCATCTCATCTGCAGATGCAGGTTGTGCACGCTTTAATAGGCGTTAGTCTGTTGATGGAGCCGAAGCCTTTGATTCCGGACACTTACAAGAATAGATAGTTTCTTGTATATCCCGGTATGTGTAATAAGACTGTGTGTCATCTTGATTCGTTGTGGCTCCATAGGATGACCCTCGCGATAGTAGTGGTTGGCCACCTCCTCATCATAGTAGTATGAAATCCGCTTTGTGTTTTGGGTCTTGAGAACCTTCAGATCGAAGGGGGGATATGAGCCGCTCTTGGAACTCATGGTTGCTCATTTGTAAAAGATAACACAGAAAGATCAAAGGCGCTCCCAAAGGAAAGTGATGGTAGATTCTGGGTACCCGCAGCGTGCTGCGCAGTGGGAAGAGAGACGTGAAATCAATAACAAACTTTGCGCGAAGTAAGATGTAGGTTTTGTACCAAGAACGAGAAGAACCTTCCCCATGAATGGTCAACGCTTCTGCCAATTGAGACGGCAACAGTAATATATTAGTCGTCAAAAAACACCAACGTCTAAACCAAGTTAAAAAGGTCATGCTGCCCCCTATTTAGCGATGAGGCAAATAGGAAATCTCGTGTGCATATTAACTCGGTCTGGCAAGCACTGTCAAATAGAGAGTAAATATCAGAGAACACCGTTAGCATCACGTACTCGACATGGCTGGCGCCACACTATTAAATGTACTTTAAGGCTTGCATTTGTTTCAAAGAGGTTCTCAAATCTAGCACATTTATGTCCAGCAGAATGTATGTCCCGGATGAATTATCGTGAGATTTGCCTTTAAACTAAGATACATAGGCAATCTATTTTTGGGAAACTAAGCCATCAATGATCTCCTGGGGACTCTGCCCACTCCACCCCTTCAGCCTTTCCTCGCTACAGGTATCCACAAGTCGTTCCAGGAGTATCTGTGCAGTAAGTCCTTTCTTGCCCTCCAGGGCAACTTGTGCCTTCAGCCAGCTAACCACGCCAAATCTTGTGAGTAGTGTTTCGGACCCCCCTTCGATTTCCGTCGCTCTCCAGACAATTTGTAGGATCTTTTCTCGTAGGCTATCAGCCATGTACACGTTGCTGTAGAGGCCAAGAGCCTTCTCAAACACTCTCCTCTTGTGGAAGATCGCCAACTCCTCCGTAGTCATGAGAGATGATAAGAGGTATGAAAGCAACCAGGTAAGCTCCGTATACCGTGCATCATCCAGGGTCGGTGGGCTAGAAATTACAGCATGAACGAGAGGTAATTTATCTGCTTCCCAGCTTGGGCCCAGCGTCAAGAAGCTGTTTACTTTCGCGTATAAAACGTGAAGGGGGTCAATCAGCACCCGTAAAGCCGAAGCAGCAAAGACCGTAATCGTGCACGGCACAGGCTTGACGTTAACAATGGGTCTTGCTGTCTCAAGAAGTTCGCATAGAAGCAGCCAGAGTGGTTCTTTCTCCGGGTAGCTAGAGGATTTTAACGTGTGATTAATCTTGGAGAGGGCGGTGAGAGTTTCGACACGGGCGGAAAGGGTAGGAGCGCTGAGGAGGTGAATAAGGGAGGCAATGTGACCTTCCTCGATTAAAAACTCAATTTCTTTGCCCGGCCAACGTGATAGGGGCGTGCGGTCGTCTAGGTCTGGTAGTGACACGGCCGAGAGAGTAGCAGTGATTTCAAGTTTTTGGGTGTCTGTGATAGTCGAAGCACTCGTGGTCTTCTTGGGCGTTGGGGCGACTGCGGGCGAGCATTCTGGGATATCAATGGAGTCGACAAGTTTCTTGGAGCGGTCGATAACTTTTTGTATCTTTGGGTAAGACGATGCGGCGGCTGAGAGGGACTTGGTAATGGACTTCAAAATTTTCTTGTCTTCCGAAATTTTCAAAGAAGCTGCCAAATACTGCGAAATGAACGATGTAATGGCGGCAATCTTGGCTGTGTCGGCAGTTTTGACGACAAATGGGTACTGCTCTGCAACAGCGAAGTGGAGAAGGCTCACTGGAAGATTCTGAATGTTGATTTCGTCATCTTTAGAGGCAGTGGCATACTCCTGCTCTAGAGCATCAATATACTTGATTGGGGTTGATGAGCATCGGAGAGCGCAGTTGTCAACAAACTCGAAGACAAGCCCAGAGTAGTCATCTTCAATTGATGCCTTGATAGAAGCGATCAAGGCATCAACTGCCGATAATTCGGTCTGTGATTGCAAAATTCCATTTTCTTTAACCAAAGAGTTCACAATAGACCTCATCTTCAACAATGGCATATCGGAAGAAGCTTCGCCAAGTAGACGAAGCATGGACGTAAAGGGAGAAATCGATAGGCCTTCCGATTTATTGAACCACCTCATTCCTGGGGAGCAACGAGCGATTCGGAAAAGATTTTCGACTTCCATCACCCGCTGAGATTTATCTTCTGCTGAGATATCTTCCGATTCCAGTAGTTGCAGTGACTTTGATAAAGGCGTAGATACATCAAATTTAGACTCCAGAGCTGCCTGGGGTACTACCTCGTAGTACATAACCAACAGCCTGCTGGCAGCTTGTTTTTGAGAAATTTCGGAATCATCAATACTTCTAAAAGCGCTAATAGTATCTTTCATAGCAGGGCATCTTCTGCAGAATTCATCCTTGAGGTTAATGGCTGCCTCGTTCCAAAGTGGGAACATCTCAGAAGCCTCGCGATACATAGACAGAATCTTTTGGAGCTTTTCGAAGGCAACTGTCAGCAGACGGACCACGAAAAAAGTGATGAGGGGGTCCTTTTGGCCCAAGCATCGCGTGAGAATTTTCTGGTTGGCTGGCTGAGGTAATATGCTTTCAATGACTATCGATGATGGTGGTGGGGTTCGTGCGTATCGTTCCTGGTGTCCAAAGAATTTTGGGACGGGAAGTTGGAGTACGGAGAAGAGAAATGCCGAGTATCCCATCCACGTCGATGTGGCTTTCGGGTCGAATGGAAAGCTCTGCTTGTTGAAAAAGTAATGTGCCACGAGTTCGGGGGCAACTTTAAATATAGCAAGTAAGAGGTTTGATTGATTAGTGCTCGCCCAGGGCCGCAAAGTTTGTATGAACTCAGACAACACGGCATTTCGGACGGTGACCTTGCCATTATATCGGCTTGCCCAATCGAGGCTATCCAGGCCAAGATCCACGTGTTTTTCTGGGCCAGCACGTCTACCAGTGTCGTCTGCGTTGGCGTCCTTCGGATAGAAGCCACTTTGGCGGTAAAGTAAACCCAATTCTGGGGCAGTGCAGGCTAGAACAAGCCATTCGTTAACCAAAACATCAATGGGTTTCTTATCTCCAGATTCTTCGTCGTCTTCGACGGCATATCCATACAACTGGGCAATCCGCCCTAGGTTGACTGCGTTCAGAAGCTTAGATTTGGCGTCGCGAGGGAGGGCGTCGTCCTGAAGTACATGAACTCTAGTCGTGTCCAAAAATTCCACAATAACATGCGGGGGGTCGCGGTTGATATCTCGAGTGGCCCCCGAAACAATATCCCGTTGCCTCAAAAGTTCCTTCTTGGCGTCCGTAGGGAGAAATTTGACCAGAGAAAGGAAGAGGCGAAGGGCATTCGTTCGCACAGAGGGTTTCCGACGGTCCTCCAGACCTTCCCCGGAATACCTAATTCCGAGATTTCGAGGTAACCCCTTCAAGCTTAAATCTCGGATACGGAAAAGTTGGCTCGCAAGGGCGCCTCCATCAAATATCGCAACTTCTCGTAATAGTCGCAGTGCGGGCGAGATAACGAAGTCTTTTGATTTATTGGTCGTCGTTCCACGGGAGATCAGTTCTAATTGCTGTTTCTGCAGTAATGTTCGGCCCAGTCGAAGACCAAAAGGCACGAGCTCGAGTTTTGTCGATATTACTTTGAACAGGAGGGCTAAGACAGCAGGTACCGCAGAGAGGAGTGAATCGTTGTTTGATTGCGCCGCGAAGCTCCATGTTTGCATGATATCCGATAGATACACTGCAGCCTTATCCTCTTCGTCTGTCGTAATTTGGCCTTGAAGGTATTCTTGGAGAATAGAAAGGCGGCGGGACTGCTCCTCACCTTGGAGTCCATCGAGAAAAGCTTTGAAGGATTGAATTCCTGTCGGTTGTTAGGATAGTATTCTAAGCACTGACAGAGCCATGAAATAATATAGTGATGAGAGACATAGCCTCCAGAGCTTCTGAGAGCTGCCAAACGAATTAAAATACACCGAGAAATACGTACCATGCTTTCCTCTTGCCGGATCCTGATCGAAACCCAGCAATTGCTGCAATTGTCTCCCAGATTGAATTTCCTCCTGGGTATTCGCTGTCTTCAATCCATGAGACAATTTCTGGCGCTTCAGATAGGCGTCATGCCCATCCCCGATGTCAACTGGTGCGCGTTTTGACATAATTTGTTTGAGATTCCCACAAGGTTGTCGCATTTATTTCGGGCGCCAATTCGAGAAAATCATATCGAAGAGCGGGTTTGGCGGGCAGAAAACAAGCTACTAGCCCGATATGGCGACTTACTATTCTGCCGGGTATCGCCGCTTGTACTAAATTAAATCTGGTTAGGACGCTACTTTGGGTCTAGAACCAGTACTACTTGAGGCAAGGGAGATGTTTGGATTATGGGGGGTTGGTTGAAGGAGAGGAGGTGCGTCACAATACTCCAACAGAAACAAATGATTTTAACAAGCGCAGTGTCTTTATTTTAAGCTGGTGTTTTAAAATAAAGACACTGCGCTTGTTAAAATACTCTAACAGAACTCATGGGTTTAACAAGCGCAGCGTCTTCATTTTGGGTTGGAATTCCAAAATGAAGGCAGTGCGCTTGTTAGCTTGTTAACTACAGCTAAACCTACAAACCAGAACCTGAAGAGTCAGCTGCTCCATCTCTAAACCTGAACGCCCAAGCCAGCTTCGTCCTCGTGGAATATTCCGCATTCAACCGATGCATTTCGACCATCCAGGCAGGCCGCATCCGAAGCCAACAAACAAATATATCAAGAATACCGCCACCAACACAAGCAACGCCATTAACTTGACATTCTTCCACCACATCCTCCTCCTTAGTCCCTTGCTCCTAACCCTGAAGTCGTGTGCGCTTCCCCCAAGCCTGTCGGTTTTGTCGACCAAAAGGTCAATTCGCTCGCCTCTCTCCAGAACCCTCTCAATGTTCTCCGTCATGATGCCTCTCACATTCTCGATTTCATTATGCACGTTGCTTATAGCATCCTGCTTCCCACTCTGCGTCGTTCCATATTCAACCATCAACTTCTTCAACTCGCTGTTGAAGCTCGCAGCCCCATAATTTGGGAGTGAGGCGAAGTCGGTTGCCGAGGGTTCGAACTGGGAGAGAAAGCGGTTCTTGATCTCGACGAGGAAGCCAAAGGGGATACGACGACCAGCAGATGAATGCGCGACAACTAGGTAGGTAAGGCCACCTGCCGTGGGGCTATCTGGGTACTCTGATGGAGCCGAGGCTATATAGTGGACGAAGTTGTCGTTATGTGTGTACGTCAATTTCTGTGGAGTCGCATGTGATATTTTCGGGAGAATAAGAGAAGCTAGAGATGAAGTTGATGATGCGCCAGGTGTAGTGTGTTCTGAAAGGATGGTGGTGTTATGCGCAATACAGGCGCTGAAACGGTTAGAAACGTCAAACTTGGGGTTCAAGAAACTCACTATAAGAGAGGCGTCGGGGTAGCAGACGAAGACGCCATGGTTCCAACTCTGGCTTCCGCTGTTTAACCATGCAATTCCAGCTTGTAGATGTGGTGTTGTTTTAAGCAGAGATGTGGTTGAGCTGGTCTGTTTCTGCCTGGTAGAGTAGTGTTGTACATGTAGGTAGGACGTTGGTTGATGTGAGGCTGCTCATGACGTCTATGCACGGGAATTAGTTATTGCGACCCGAACGTTTACCTCCTCTGGTCCCTTAACTTTTTTACCACTTGGTGCATCTTTTGTTGTCGGAATAAGATCTATTGTTCTGAACGAAAAGAAGAACTGCCAGATGGTACTGGCCACTCAGAGAGGCGGGGTCTGCTTATTCTGCACCTTTCGCTCCGCTGAGTTACGATTCATCAGGCCAACCACAACCAATGTTAAAAGACAATTTTCGACCGGGTCCGTTCAATCAGGCATATTGGACGACCTATTGAGCCCTACACGAAACCCACCGTCCAGCACTGGCAATGAGCAGAAAGACATGTTGGTCATTCAGACTTCTAATAATGTATGCTTTCTAACGTTTATAGCGGGCGAAGTCTTGGAGTCAAAAGAAAGGAAGGCCGTGGCGCAATTTACGATGGTTCGAATCCACCGCGGTTTTCACCTGCAAGTAAAGCAAGAAAGAGAGAGTTTGTCTACCCTTAGTCCACGTTCATGCATGGCGCTTTCTAATTTCACTCTTCTTTTAGGCCGAAAACGTATCAGAAAACACGTCGAGACGGCGTTTCCCCGAGGAAACTACACGAAGAGCGGAGAAAAGACCCTGTGTTTGTTTCCCTTGGTATCCAAATACAGGTAGTGTTCTTTACTAATGAACGTCGGATTTTAGGATAAGAAGTGCGGGCAGAGGAACTCATTCCCTATTCTTGAGATCCAATTTTGACCAACGTTCATCAGATCAACGGTCATCAAACGAGCGCCAGTTCCCGTTGGTACACCCATCTTCAATTAGAAAACCTTTACTAACTTCACCAACTATTTAGTGTCCGTTCTCCCAACTCATCATCATCACACAGCATCTTCGGCAATAGCACATCTCGTCGGGGTTTTGCAAATGTTCCACTTGGAATTATCTATAATCGCGTCATAGAAGAGTTCAAAGACTTACGATCTGAGCTCGAACTAGTGTATGACCCACAAGGCCCGGCGGGTTCGAGTTCAGACGGGTTTACTGGACTCGCAACCGTGGAAGAATTTAACAGGGTGGCGGATGATTTTGCTACCTCTCTCACACAAAGTTATGAAGCTGCAAGTCTAAATGGAGTCAAAAATTCCGACCAGGCATCATTGTTTAATGAGCTACGGCAGGTACTTATTATTGACGCACATGACTTGCCCAGTCGAATCAAATATCTGTTTACGAAGTTTGTATGTGACGCCCAAACTTCTCCACAGACATTAAGACAACAACAAAAATTCGTGGATTTACGATATCCTATTGAATGGTTCCCCGCTACTCGAGCGTTGCAACGCAAGGTGCATCTACACGTTGGACCAACCAATTCTGGGAAGACCTTCCACGCCCTTCAACGTTTAGAGCAAGCCGAGTCTGGCCTTTACGCTGGCCCTCTCCGCCTTCTTGCCCACGAAGTCTATTCTCGCCTCAACGCAAAAGGGAAACCATGTTCCTTAATAACCGGCGAAGAACGGAGGTTTCCAGAAGGCCCGACACCCACCATGAGTAGCTGCACGGTTGAAATGGTTCCACTGAACACCGAGGTTGAGGTAGCAGTGATCGACGAAATTCAAATGATCAGCGATGGGTTTCGTGGTTGGGCTTGGACGCAAGCCTTTCTTGGTGTCAAAGCTAGAGAAATCCACATTTGCGGTGAATTAAGGACGATTCCGTTGATACAGAACTTATGCAAGTTGATGGGAGATGAATTGACGGTACACCGGTACGAGCGTCTTACTCCCTTGGAATGCATGGGGAAGAGTCTCAACGGGAAGCTCGACCGGCTTAAGAAGGGAGATTGCATCATTCTATTTTCAAGAGTTGCCATCCACGCAATGAAAAAGGAGGTAGAAAGAGCCACCGGAAAACGATGTGCCGTTGTGTATGGTTCTCTTCCTCCAGAGACTAGGGCACAACAGGCTGCTTTGTTCAACGACCCCGATAACGAGTACGACTATCTCGTTGCCAGCGATGCTGTCGGCATGGGGTTGAACCTAGCCATCAGGCGTGTCATTTTCGAATCATTGTCCAAATTCGACGGGAAATCCCACTCCAATATTCCTATTTCCGAAATCAAACAGATTGCTGGACGTGCTGGCAGATTCAAGACTGCGGCAGAGGCTATTAAAAGGGCAGACGGTCCTACGGGCGAGATTTCTCGCCCAGTCGAAAGGAATGTTGGATTAGCCACGACACTTGATACCGTCGATCATGTTCTACTGAAGCGAGCTATGAGCACTGACGTGGAGCCTCTCAAAACGGCGGGGATTTTTCCTCCATCAACGATACTTCAAAAATTCGCAGCTTACTTTCCGAAAGGGACGCCCTTAAGCTACATAATGTTGCGGCTGAACGAATTAGCGACACTTAACCCTATGTTCACTCTTTGTGATTTCAATGAGCAACTACTGCTCGCTGATATGATCGAACCGTTCAACTTGACACTGCAAGATCAGCTGGTTTTCATAGCAGCCCCTGCAAATGTTAAAAGGAGAGAGCAGAGACCGATTATAGAGGCCCTGGCAGCTCTTATCGCAAACCGGAGTTCTACAGACCTCCTTGAAATCCCTGCCCTGGATATTGAACTCCTCGACGAAACTCGGACAGAAGGGAAAGAGTACCTTTCCAGGTTAGAGGCGCTGCATCAGGGCATCACACTCTACCTGTGGCTCAGCTACCGATTCGCAGGTGTTTTCAGAAGCCAGGCGCTGGCGTTCCATATTAAGTCTTTGGTGGAAGAAAAGATTAATGAGTCTTTAGCCAAGGTGCCGTTCGAAGAGAATCGTAGACGTATGAAACAAGCTCTCAAATTGAAGGCGCTTCAAAAACAAGCCGAGGCGGACGCCTTAACGACAACGGCTGTGCAACCTGAAATCCCCACACCCTTGAGCTATGAAGATGAGGACCGCCAGGAGCCATTGATAGATGTGCCAGATGAAGAAGCGATTTCTGATGAAGCAATTGCCGAAGAAGCAGAAGACGATGATGAATACTTGGAAGCGCCATCAAATACACCCAATGCTGGGAAAAGTGGTGGCGATAGCTAAGCGGCAGCGACATGCCAGATCAAAGACCAAAGGTCAGTGTTAACTTTTAGAATATATGTATGATAGTGAGTGTATATTATTGTATGTGTTGTGTTATATAGCGGCATCTCCGGGAAAGGAGCGAAGGACATAGAATGTAAGATAAGGATGGATAAAGGCTGCAGGAAGCCATAATTTCTGAAAGAAGAACACACTTTTTCCATTTATTACGGCTCTATCTCTCACGTTCCCGTTTTCTTCATATAAATTTCACTCTATGAGTAGCACGAGTACGGGGCATAATTCTCTCCTTACTACTCATCGCAATTTACCTGTCATAGATTATTTCACTTAAGTATTTCACCAGTGCATTCTCTTATTTGGCAAATTGCTATGGGCGAAAAGGTACAAGTTGTGGTCACGATCCAGTGATTTTGACGTTCCTGAATTGCTTTCCTTGTTTGTGTACACAACTTTACTCATAATCAAGCGTTACAGCTGAGTCTTCCGCATCACAAACAACCTTACTCGTCATTACCTGTGACAGTTGCGTTTCGCACATCCCATACAGCTCGCTGCGGCTGTTAATAACGTTCTACTTTCGCAATACAGGTATTATAGACCACGCTCCGAGCACAAATTCGAACCGCACCCCATATTCACTCACGTACAGTTGCAATGTGGTTGAGGTTCTAAAGTTTACACCTATCAACTTCCACTACGAGGACTTCCACCACTAGGACCAAAGTAGTAGTGAGTATAACACTTGGACACGGCTGCTACACGTTCCATCAGGTGAAATTGTAAGGATATACGTGCTTTCTTCGGAAAACCAGCCAAGTTGATACTGAACTAAACTTGCTTACAGCAACCCAAAGTAAGCCAAGCAAGCTTCATCGATCTCTTATCTTTGGCCATTCCTGATTGGTATTTCACAGGCAGTAGTTCCAATACAGGCTATGGTTCTTTGATGCTCATAATATGGCGGGGGGCAACACTCCACGCGAACCTGTCAGCTCATCGTCGTCGTCAAAGCCTTCAGGAACAACAGACTTCACAAAACCACCCCAAATTTCAAGAGAGGAGGCCAAGGAGAGGAGGAAAAGGGCAGCCGCGAAAGCCCTTGCGGAGCAATCTCGATTGAGATCAGAATCTTCGCGGCAATTAACCTCGTCCGTGAGCAAGACGACGAAGGCTCCTCAAGACAGCCAGAAGTTTCGGAATATCAGCCCCGCCAAATCGTCACACATATCCGGCAGTGGCTTTATTCCATCACCTGCAAAGCCCATTAGTACTCATGCCATTCCCAGTTCAACGCCACGACTAGATATACCGCCTACGCCTACGATCTTTCGCAATGATAAAATTCCAGTTCAGGGAACCAGCATCACCAATAACCCCCCTTCCCAACCACTACATGCACACCCCTTCGTGGACAAGACAGAGCCATCCGAGGCGACCCAGTCAGCGACAGCCGTGTCTCTGAAGAAATTCTCGCCGAATAATTGGGCAAAGAGAGATACCCGGTTCGAAGTCCAGTTTCTGGTAATGAAAGATGAAACGATAGAATGCACTGGCCCTGGCTACATGTCAAAGCCGATATTTCTCGAATGGGATGGCATTGATAGGGAAGCTTTGAAGATTGTCAATGGCGACAAAGAGTGTCTTTTTATCGAGTTTGGCACTATCCAGAGGGTTTCCTATAATCCCACCGGCCAACATCTTCAGCTCATATTCAAAGCCACCGCACAAGAGGAACTGCAGACAGTTGTCATAGCTATGAATACCCTTCCAAGTGAGGAATGGGTACAACTTCAGCAACTCTTCAGGCAGGTGGAGAGAAAGTGGCGGATCAGATGTGATCAAGAAGACATGAGCTTCTTCAATGCTTCAATAAAATCCATGAGAAAGAAGCCATATAAGAAGATGGAAACTCCTTGCCTCAACATATTCGATTCTACTTCACAGAGACCTGCGGAAAAGCTGCCAAGAGATCCCCGTCGGTTGTCAGTTCCTACAGCATCCCGGCGACAGTCAGTTGGACCAATTCTCGGCATCACCTCAAAAATAACCAAGACTCCCAAAAATAAAGCTGAGCGGCCAAAAGCCCACTTATCGGTAGAGGTCAAAAATATTATGGCCGCCAAAGTTATTGATCAGCCACTTCGGATACCCCGTTTGTCGACACCGTCAAAGTCTCCTTCTGTTACAAGCAATCTCATGTCTAGAACAAGCCAGTCCCCTCTAAAAGAAGAAATCGAATCCCAGAGGCGTACTTCTAGAGGTTACGGTGATAGAGACTCGCCAACAAAACGTACTATTGGGCCCCAAAATAGAAGCCGATTCGCACAGGTACCAGCAACTCCCGAGAGAGCTGTTAGCCCCCATGGCCTTTCAAGTCTGTTTGGCTCCGATGACAGCGAGCATGATTTTACAAAGTTGGAGCAACCTGATAGAACTCCTTCACAGCGGTTTATCGATCAAATAAACGAAGCCAAAATGACTTCTAGTAAGAATTCACCCTTTTCAATCTAACTTACCTTCGACTCACCTCGTATATAGGCAGTCAACCAAATGAGAGCCCGAAAGCTAGTCTCGATCTCCTTGCTCAATCATCTGTTTCTATTGTGCGTGATCGGGGCACTCAGGGACTAGTGAAGCCAGAAGGTGGATTCGAAGCATTCATAAGCAGTATTCAAGGGTCTAGCCAAATTGGGGATGATTTGGTCTCATCGCCTTCTGATATAAAGCAAAAGCGGAGCCGGTCGCCATCACCAAAATTACCACAGCCATTGAATGTCGCCAAGCTCCCGCAAAACGCCGATATGATCCCAGAGTCCGATCGCCCCCCAAAGAAACTCAAAGAGTCACATGCGGCGCCAGAAAATGAAACGCTGTTTTATTATCAGTGCAAATCAGGCCAGGATTTCCTCCTTCCAGTTGCTGTTAATGACCAAGTAATCCGTCTCCGAACGAAAACGGAGATGGAGGAATCAGGAAAGACCTCAAAATATGATCTTTTTGACGGTCCTTGGCTGGTTCTTGAAATCTCAGAGGCGTCATTCCCTCTTCGCTCTGATTTCTTTGTCCTAGAAGAGGAGGAGGATTCTGGCTCTGCAGCATCCCGACAAGCTAAGTGGGATAAAATGCTGACAACAAAGATAAGGCTGAAATTCCCAGAAGGATCGATGGCAGACCCGTGGGTGGAAATTTCAAGGCTTCTTCCAGCCATTGACCCAAGTTCTATAATGACTGGCACCCCAATCCCATCAAGTTTGGAACTAGCCGCCCACAGAAGCTACCTTGAGCTTGTTGCCAGGCTCCGTGTTCGACCCTTGGCCCCAGACTCTCACAATTCGTTCGCCGAGAAGAGTTCCTCAGACCCTCACAATTCCTTCGTCAAGAAGGGTTCCTCAGGCGCCATAGACGACGACATGTACGTTGTCGAAATCCGCAAAGGTAAATTCGCTGTGTTCATGATCATTGATCACAACGGTGTCGGCTCTGATTCATTTGAGGTTGCTAAAATCCGGCAGAAACGCCTAAGATTATACACCAAGGCTGAAGCCAGACATATCGAGGCTGCCCAGTATGATGATGATAAGTGGGTAAAGAGGCTTTTAACGGTATTTATTCAGAACCTCGAATATTACAGCCAGAATACTAATTATTGAGTAGCAACATGGTGATATTGCACAAAATAAGACAATTGTCGATGAATATTTGTGCAGCTGGGCTGGATGGGCTGTCGAGGATCAGACCTGGGTTCCGAGAGGAAATTTTGGCGACGATGCTCTCTTGAAGCTCTTCGACGAAGAAAATGATCCATTCAGGAATGTCCCAGATGACATTGTCTTGCCCGTTGACGATCTTGTCTACAAAGATGACTTGAAAAAAGCCCGAGCTGCACTGAAGAAGGGTAAACGGAATTCATCTGGGAGCAATGGCCAGTCGTCAGGCGGCACCGCCCGAAAATCAAATATGAAGCGGGGAGTGGCAAGGAAAATCATGAGATGAAATGCAACATTTATGCCAGTCACGACCTACCTATCGAGCGAAAATCCAGGAAGCGGGACGATATGTCCGTTATAAATTGCTGGATGCGAGCGAAGGCTAGCCAGGCACCCTCAACGACTTCGACGAACTCAGTAGCTATGAGGAACTCACTGATGGGAGAAAATTATGGTAGCTTGGACGATCCAGTTCAAGGGATAGTCTGACCAACTCATAAAATCGTTGCTGGGGGCTTTATTTAATTATGGGGAGCTGATATCCGTTTGTTATACTCGTTGGACATTTCAATTGCACTACAAGTCCTTGCATGAGATCCACTGACAAATTCTTCTCTTGCTAGGATGATGCAGAGGGTGGGTGTTAGGTCAAAACAATGCAGAAATCTAGTTCTCCTCCAATCATAATTTCTCGTGATAAACCAGCAACTAGTAATAGTTGGCGCAAAATAATTATAAGATGCTGGAAGCTTCATCACAAAATTGAGTGTGGTATGTGGGTGGTGTTGGGGATAATCGTGGTCGGAAGCGATATGCGTCTGCGAGGAGGGGTGGAAGCGAGATGCGTCTGCGAGATTCGCTCAATTTGTACTGGCGCTAGTTCACCGCTCCCCTTCACCAAAACCTACAGCGTTCCTGTACATAGTATTTTATATAGTAACTTAATGGAATTGATTTAATGGAAGTGACTCCTCTATCAAATACCCGTCAGTGGCTAGCAGACAATCCAACTGAGTCTGTAGCTGTTGCCTCTCGGATTTTCCATGTTCTAAGAACTACCCTACAGTCAAGCATCCGACGACCCTAGCGGCCCTACTAAGGCGGCTAGAATAAGGTGCTCACTACAGCTCAAATAGAAGCCCTAAAGCAATGGATTATAAGGCAGTATGAGCTAGGCCTAGGAGCTACCTGGCAAATGACCTTTGCAGCTGTATGCCATATACGGAAGCCACTGCCAGCACCGTCATAGAGCTAGCTTAGTAAGCTCCTAAAACAGGAGCTCTAGGACTTCCATTTTATTACAACTAAGCCACTTGCACAGTAGCGTGTTAAAGCTTAGGATGGGGATACTGTTTAAGAATGGTTTAAGGAATACATTGCATTTGTACGGGAGCATAGTATAAAGCCGGAGTTAATTTGGAATATGGATGAAACTAGATTCTAGATTAGAATTCTAGGAGGAGAGCGAGTTATTGTGCCACGAACAGCTAAAGAGCTATACACCCTAAGCCCTGAAAATCGCCTATCTATTACTATACTTAAAGCTGTATCTACAGTAGGAGGAACCATTCCACCTGTACTTGTTGTACTAGGTAAAATACATATGGATTCGTGGTACCCCTAAAATCGCTAGAGCACAGAGCTATTCCTACTATCTGACACTAGATTTTCGAATTCTCACCTAGCTGTACGGTAGCTACAGCACTTTATAGAGCATATAGCTCTAAATACTAAGCCAAAGCTTCTTATTCTTAACTCACATATAAGCCATATAAGCTATGAGTTTACCATGCTAGCAAAGGAAAGTAACATCTAGATTTAGACCTTTCCCTTACATCTTACAC
Source organism: Pseudogymnoascus sp. BL308 (assembly GCA_001630595.1). Taxonomy (NCBI): domain Eukaryota; kingdom Fungi; phylum Ascomycota; class Leotiomycetes; order Thelebolales; family Thelebolaceae; genus Pseudogymnoascus; species Pseudogymnoascus sp. BL308. The sequence goes on along the minus strand of LMYD01000178.1, from coordinate 16,976 downwards.
ACGTTCTACAGCCATTAGACGTGGGAGTATTCTAGCCCTATAAGTACTATCACCGCCAGGCTATGCATTAGGCTATACGAGACATGGACCTTAATTATAATATGGCCTCATTTATAAGGGATCTTCCACATATAAGAGAGCAGACCTTTAAGGAGTCTACTATAACCCACGCATTCCAGAAAGCAGGAATATGGCCAATAAGCTGTAATACAGCTATTCTAAAGCTTCGGACCTACTCAAAGCCTAAGCTAAAGCCTACGCCTAGGCCTATTACACCACCATATACCCTACCATTACGCCCCTGTCTTCATTTAGGGACTTAGAACAGGGGCTACAGCGGTGGAAATCAAAGCTTACAGGGCTTCTAAGTAGCCCCTCACAGAAGAGCTACACTAACTGGGCTACTGGCGTTGAAGAGGTTCTGGCCTCAGGCCAGCTCTAAGAGCTAGATCTACAGGTTCTACAGCGGCAGGTTAAGGAGCAGAAAAAGGGGAAGGGTAAGAGCCGGGCCCGGCTTCAGGTTAGTGGCGAGCTTACTGCCGAGCGGGCCTACAAGCTTCGGGCTGAAAAAGCCGAGCTTAAAGCCTAGAAAGCCCAGGCGAAGGAAGCCAGAATAGCCCAGCAAGCTGCCAACCAGGCCCGTAAGCAGCTTCGTAGGTTAGGCGTTGAGGCCCGGAAACAGGAACGCCTCCGGAAGAAGAGGGTAAGAGCTCTTCTTCGAGCTGGCAACCTAATTCCTCCGGAGGATCAGGACCCAATACCCGACCCAGAAGCTGGGCTTACACCAGGCTGTAAGCTCGAGCTTGAGCCAGGCTTTGAGCTCGAGCTTGAGCCTGGGAGCCATCTGGCACGCGAGCTCCAGTATGAGCTGGAGTAGGGTGGGAAATAGGAGGGGTGGACGAGTGGGAATAAAAGTGATAATTTTCGTATAGCAATTTGATTATGTATCTTTTCCTACAATTTACTATGTGGAGGTACTTATGATATTTGTCGGTTGCAAATCTCGCAGACGCATCTCGCTTCCACCCCTCCTCGCAGACGCATTTCGCTTCCGACCACGATTAGCCTTGTACCCCAGCCTTTGTTGGGAGTAATTCTGCGGTACTGGGATACAGGGCCAAGAATGTATGTAAATCCCCGATCGCCGTAATTAGTCCCGGGCGCACCAGAACAGAACGCTTCACAGTAAATGTAGTATATGGAATAAGTGAAACAAATTGAACTACTACACTATCCTACGGGCCTACGTATCCTATTTGTAGGCAATGGGGGAAGCCCGAATACCCGTACAGCTAAGGGGTAATCACCTGAACCGTGTAGGGTTTCGGTGGCTGCTTCAGATCTGCATCACCGTCTAGTATGGGAGCCAGACGGTCGCCTTGGGAAACACGGTTGTTTTAGGGCCAAACGGCCACCGTATCCCAAGGTTCGTGTCCACCTTCCCCCATCTAACAGCCTTGCAGCAATCTTGTGGTCGGGTGACGGAGATGGGTAGCGGCCGAGATGACCGAGACATTTTGATGATGTGAGCTGGTGTGATTACTGCAGCTCACAATCCTTACACCGTCGCTAGGACATTCCTCGGTGTCGTAGTAATAACACGCTACGTTTATAAATTGAAACTTTTCAGCGCCCCGTTATTTTCCCGCAAACCATCCTGTGTCACGCAATGTCGGAAGGCCCGGTTCACAGAGTCATTTCGGCGGCTGAGGTGTACAGTTTTCCTCAGGGGCATCTGGGGCATCTCACTGACCTGGAAGCCCATGCTCTTGACGAATTCAGAAAGCTCTGTACCGAAAAGAATCTGTACACTGGAACTAAGAAATATGATTTTGGCTCCCACGATGACACGACCCTTCTGTTTGTCACATCCTTCTATGACCTCAGGGTTTTGTAAGCTAATCTCTTCATAGGCGCTTCTTGAGAGCACGACGTTTCAATGTCCAGGATGCTTTTCAGCAGTTTAAGGACACCGAGGAGTGGCGCGCTGCGAATCAGCTGGAAACACTCTACGAAACTATTGATTTACAACATTTCGAAGAGACAAGGCGACTTGTAAGAGAAAACCTTCCTCAGCCTTCTCACATCCCGCAATACGTCGTATAATATACTAACGGTGGTTCATGACAGTACCCACAGTGGACCGGCCGACGGGATAAACGCGGAATCCCTGTGTATATCTTCGAAGTGAAGCATCTAGATGCGAAGGCAATGGCGACGTATGAAAAGAGTGCATCGCAGACGCACAGTAAGGCGAAAACAGACGGCAACACAACACCGAAACTGCTCAGACTATTCACCCTGTATGAAAACTTGACGCGCTATGTCCTACCATTATCGACAGTAATGACGGACCGCCCACACCCCACCACACCGATCACACAATCGAACAACATCGTTGACATCTCCGGTGTGGGACTGAAGCAATTCTGGAACCTCAGAGCGCACATGCAAAGCGCCAGCCAGTTGGCAACAGCACATTACCCTGAAACACTCGACCGCATCTTCATTATTGGCGCACCATACTTCTTTCCAACAGTATGGGGCTGGATTAAGCGCTGGTTCGACCCAATTACAACATCGAAGATATTTATCCTCTCGCAGAGCGATATGAAGTCCACGCTGGAATCATTTATCGAACCAGCCAATATTCCCAAGAAATATGGCGGCGAACTTGAGTTCAACTGGTGCGATGCACCTGTTTATGATCCGGCGCTGAACGATGTCATCACTTGGAAGGGTGGCTATGAAACCCTTCCTACCGGTCCCCTGTACTGGCGCGACAAGGGCGACCACATCGAGTTGGAGGCGGTCGGCGCAGTTGATGGTAAGCAGCGACGAGATATTGTTGCGACAGTGCGCAAAACCGCCGTAGAACGCGAGACGGAGGAGGCGAGCAAGACGACTGAGGGAGCGTTACAGCCACCGACAATTTCAGCAGCAGCAGCTGAAGCCATCAAATCAGGCTCTGCAGGCCAACCGAAGCCTGGCTCTTACGTTGTGGCCCCGGAAGGCATTGCGACGCTCTCGCTGCAAGACGATAAAAACTACACGGAAGTCAATGGCAACGCCGAGGCACCCGTCAGCGACGTTGAACCCAAGGCCACGAAGCTCGATTCCGCCAATGAGAAGCAAGATTCTACTCCTGATGCACAGGCTACAGGGGAAGTGAACAAGGCTTAGTTTGTCAATTGCCCAACATATAGAAGCATTGGAGAGGCGCATCTACGAGAGAAGCATGAGGTCAACAGCGAGGTTCCAGGCGAGACAGGCGTAGCCATAGAGGGGATACGGCGCATATATTGATGTTAATATTATATACCCGATATTATGCCGCATGTAGAGTTGGAAATTCAAAGACCAGTTACGTTTCAAATGTAACTGGTGAGCCAAACTTTGGTTATTTACTAGACTAGGAGAGAAATTTAGAGATTTTCTATTCCATTGCTGGATTCTATATCACACAATTCATTCTCAAGCCAAGTTAGTGTGACAGAAGTTATCGTCGTTAACTGATAAAGTAAACATGATCCACAGGACGATAATTGAGCCATATATAAGCGGAGATTAAGTGGTTTGTGAGCACGTGACAGCGCGATGCGGGCGCGACATCGCGTGCATCCAGAGGCGAACAATTCGTGGGAACAAGGCCGGAAATACTCGCATTACGATGATCGCATGAGAGGCTGCCTTGGAGGCCTATTTGCTCACAAAGTCCGGTACCAACTTCTCTTATGAGTAACCACTGCCTATGCTTAAAAGCAGATTAACCCCCATGACAAACGCCCACCCCATGGTGCCGGATCGACCGAGTTGAGCGTCTAGTTATGCCTCCATTTCTTCCACGCAAGCGCCTGAGGTCCGACTCCCCAAATCTTGAGCAAGAAGTCGAGCCCAAGCCACAGGCGCCGAAATCGAAACGCAGCCGGACAGGAAATGGGGACAAAACGCAAACGAGAAAGGCAAGCGGGAAACCTAATACTGCTATTGCGCCACCAAGGAAAAGGACGCTATTCGACGAATTAGATACGGGAACACAACACTCATCTCCGAGAAGGCCGAGCGAGCTGTTGAGGAGTTTGGGTGGGGGGGGAGAAGACGAGGAAGAGACTGATAGCGAAGATATTGAATTTGAAGACGTTGTAGCTGGGAAGGATGATGAAGATGACGACGATGATGTCGAGTTTGAGGATATCCCGCAGGCCGGCCCCTCCGATGCCAACCGACAATCAATATCAGCTGCGCCTGTGGAGCAAGAAGACCTCGATCTTACCCTTACGAGAGAAACGAGGATTAGTCTTGTGAATCCACACAACAAGAAGCAAGGCCCGAGTAAGATTGAGCGTGGGATTAGAGTCGCGACTCATCAGATGCATGTGCAATTTTTAATGTGGCATAACTCTGTTCGAAACCGATGGTGTTGTGACAAGGAGTTGCAGGATATCTTAACAGGGGAGCTGATGAAGAGGACTTCGTTCGAGAAGGATCTGAAGAGGTGGAGAAGGGACAGTGGATTGGGAGGAGATGAGGCTGAGGAGAATGAAAAGCCAAAACGAAAGGGAAAGTCGAAAGATGAGAGCGGGAAGAAGGAGAAGGTGAAAAAGGGCAAGGAGAGAAGTCAGGCCGATTGGAGTAGCTCTGCCCAGCGAGCAGAAATCGGATCTGTTAATATGAGCCACGGTGATCCGCTATTTGCTCTTCTAAATCGATTATCGTCGTATTGGAAAAAGAGATTTACGATTACGGCCCCGGGATTAAAGAAAATAGGGTATATGTCATTACAGCGCATAGACGATGAGATTAAGAGCAATAGAGCCGAATACGACTTTGAGAGACACGGCGAGAGAATTGAAAGTAAAGACTCCTTGAAGGAGCTAGCGAGAGAACATGAGGGCAGCAGAGACGTGGGAGCCCAGCTATTCACGGCACTTTTGCGAGGCTTGGGTCTTGAGGCTCGGATGGTGGTTAGTCTGCAACCAGTGGGGTTTGGATGGAGTAAAAATGAGGAAGCTGTCGAGAGAAAGGAAAAGAAGATCATTCCGAAAGAGCCAGACATTCAAACCTCCAAAGAATCTGACGATGAGGGCTCTGTGCCTTCATTGAAAGGGAAGGCTGCGATTAATCCTAAACAGAGGGCGCCTCGATCAAAAGAAATCAAGGCCGCATCTCATTTATCGAGCAATAGCAAACGGGGGAAGGGAACGAAAGATCTCCCCATCGATGTATCTGAAACGGAGCAAAACGATGATAGCGATGGCGACGCTGATGGAATGGCAGTCGATGCCTCTCCAAGTCGGCGACAACGCAAGCAAACATCAAAGGTCTACGAGAAAGATCTTGCGCCTAACTATTGGGTCGAAGTCCTATCCCCGGTGACGAATATCTGGGTACCGGTTAACCCGTTCGCACCAAGCGACCCAGTAGCAACAAACACTGAGCTTCTCCTCGGGTTTGAGCCTCGTGGCGCTAAGGCCGAGAAAGCAAAACAAGTCATGGCCTACATTATTGGATTTTCTTCTGACGGTACAGCCAAGGACGTTACCGTCCGATACCTGAAGCGTCATACATGGCCGGGTAAAACAAAGGGTGTGAGGATGCCCGTCGAGAAAGTGCCGGTCTACAACAGTCATGGAAAGGTAAAACGACATGAAGAATATGACTGGTTTAAGACCGTTATGAGCGGGTATGAACGGCGTGAACAACAACGCTCTGTCATTGATGATCAGGAAGAGGCTACCGACTTGAAAGCTGTCAAGCCAGAGAAGAAGGAAGCTAAGGAGGGCGAAGAAACCTTACAGTCGTATAAACAATCTTCGGAGTTTGTACTACAACGGCATTTACGTCGAGAGGAAGCCCTACTACCGACCGCCAAACATGTCAAAGTATTTATAATCAAGGGTAAAGCCGACGCTCCTGCTACAGAGGAGAAAGTATACCTGCGAAAAGATGTTGTCAACTGCAAGAGTGTGGAGACATGGCATAAAGAGGGTCGTGAGCCCAAAATCGGGGAGCAACCTTTAAAGCGAGTGCCATTTCGCGCTGCGACCACAAATCGAAAACGGGAACTTGCAGAAGCAGAGTTGGCGAGTGGGGGACAGAAGATGCTCCAGGGGCTATATAGCCGGGATCAGACGGATTGGATAATCCCTCCACCGATCGTGGACGGCATTATCCCAAAGAATAGTTTCGGAAATATGGACTGTTACGTCCCGAGCATGGTGCCGCAAGGCGCTGTCCACATCCCGCTCCGTGGCACTACAAGAATCTGTAGGAAGCTAGGGATTGATTTTGCAGAAGCGGTGACTGGCTTCGAGTTTGGCGCGAGGATGGCGATACCAATTATTTCAGGCGTTGTTGTGGCGGAAGAGAACGAAGAAATGGTTATCGAACATTGGCGTGAGTATGAGGCAGAGAGGTTGCGGAAGGAAGATGACAAGAGGACGAAAGCCGCATTGGGGATGTGGAGGAAGTTTTTAATGGGCATGAGGATTATGAAAAGGGTCAGAGAGGAGTATGGGGAGCTCGGTGGTGAAAATCCAGATGTGCTGAACTCTTGGACGAATAAGAATACGATGGATAATGTCAGAGGAAACGTTGGGGGAGACTTGTCGAGGCAGCAAATGGAGCAAGCTGATGAAGACATGGCTGGCGGTTTCTTCCCTGAAGGCCACGAGGAAGAGGAAGTACCCCAGAGCTTTTTTCCGACGAGGCATGAGGATAGCGAAGATGACGGCGGTGGCTTCGTTGTTGAGCAGGAAGAGCCAAACAAGAAACCTGCCAGAAATATTCCGAGCACGTACCCAACTCCGCTCTCCATCCAAAACAATAGGAACGGGGAAAGTGCAATTGACGTTAGTGATGGAGAGAAGTCCTCTCCATCATCTAAGCCAGTTGCAAAAGTGACACCGACGACGACGGGGACCGCAAGATCTACCGCCCGACCTTCCACGATGTCGAATCGTGTGGGTGTGGACAACACGAGAGACCATGACTCCGACGTCGACAGTCAACCCACGCCAAACCAACGCAGCTCTGGCCGGCATTCTCTTCGCCGAGGAGGGCTGGGGAAACGCGTATTGCCCAGTGATAACGAGGACACAACTGCCCCGGAACCAGAGAATGATTATGAGGCACGCGATGTGCACATCCCCGGGGCAAAGACTCCTGCATCGGGAAAGAAGGGGGGGTCTACAAAACTACCAGCTGAGAGTCCGGCTACGAGAGCCATGCCAAAGAGGAAGGCTGCGAGACGAAGTACGGGAACTAAAAGTCAGTACTTTGAGGCTGACGACGAAGACGACTTTTGAGTATGCGAGTAGTTGATCTCGAAGGCTGGTAGGCATAGGTCGGGCGTAGGTTGGGCGCAGGGTCAAGAGTGAGGCAGGATATACATAGCATCTGTTTCCTTGGATTAATAAGCTACCCTCTCAAGGCATATACCCGCCTCCTTTGTTACGTTATACAGATTGGGCCATCTACAAGGCTGAGGAAATGATCATATATTCACGAGATTAGTGTGATGTGACCCCTGGTAGTGGTGGGTTGAGGCGCATGTCGCGCAGCTCAAAAATCACGCGCACTACTGCAACAATCCCTGTGATGGTGGAGATAACTTGGGCTCGGCAGTGGCTCAGCCGCGAAAGGCTGGGCCTGGTTATAGAGGGTCAAAAGGCATCGTCCAGTTTGTAATTCCACTTGGATATTTGAAATGTTATATGTTACATACTAGTTTGATGATCTGATACGTGATTTGGCTGTGTTCAGCGTCGCCCAGATGTCGAAAGAGAGACTTTCCGACTACCAGTGGCCGTCACGTGCACCCCGAACGGATACGCGCCCAGTGCGTTTTGATCTCGATTCGGAAAGAGAAACCGACCGGCGACGAGCGGAACGCTCGCTGAGGGGATCAAGGGACGTCCCGGGCTTCGTGGACGAAGACTATACCTTCATTAGTGGGAGGAGCAGAATAGGGCGGGACAGGTACCAAGAGAGGATCATCGAAGATCAGGAGAGGTCTCTGAGCCCGAAATTCACTGAGGAACCCATCGCAAGTGATAACAGTGATATTATTATCACAGCAGGTCCTGATTCAAATGATGAATATGGGGTCCCGGCCCATTCATATCGGGGGCGCAGATCGTCGGCTTACAGTCAATCCCGCTTCGACGACAAGGACACCCATTTTACGAGAGTGCGGAATCGACGGCGCCTGAACCGTTTTGCAGGAGGGAGGCGAGACAGTTTGGAAAGTTCAGCTTCGCACTCCGCATCGGATTCAGACATCAGTGACGATGCCTACTCTTTCACGTTAACGCGCCACAGGCGCGCTGCGTCGGGAGTTGAAATAGTATCTGACGTCACCTCCGAAGCTTCTGAAGGAGATATTGGAGGCGTGGAGCCTGAAAAAATCCTATCTCAGTCCCTCCTCGCGCCAAAGGTACATAATGTTTTCGACAGTAGGTATGCAGGAGAAGGGTCGGTTGGTGGTGTCCAGAGTGCGCGGATTACGGTACTGCCTACCCCACCTCAAAGCCACGGCCAAAAAAAGAATCGGCCGCCATTGTTCAAATGGATACATTTTGAAGATGCGGCTATGAACTTTGATGATTATCAAAACGGGGTAGCAGCTGTGTCGGGACTCTCAGATGTCGAGCGTCAGGCCATATCACGTCTTCTAGCGCGAGTAGGGAAGCGCTTTGACAAGCCTTTTCAGACATCGAGCGGTATGAAAGCCAAATTCTTAATACCGTCACTGACTGCGGAAAATATTGTCAGCCAGACGGGATCAAAGACGTCGAAGCCCAGGGTGGTGACATGGATGAGTCTCCCGCATTTCACGCTACAAAAATATAAGGCTGGTCCCGCCACGGCAAGGCCCGCAGACCACCCAGTGCGCACTCTGATGCAGGCGCGTTTCTCACTGGTTCAAAGGGGACGAGATATGCAACAGGCAGTTTGCCATTTATTAGATACGCCGGACGATTATTGCTTCCATATTGCTCAGACGTGGTATTTAGTTCTTGATGACTGTAAGTCGGCACGAAGCGCCATAGACGACAAGTCAACTAATAGATATAGCTCTTCTGATAACCTGCGCCGGGATCCGCATGTCTTCGCTCCAAGGGGATGCCATTAAAATTGTTCAGGAACCTTCGTCGAAGCATCATGGAACTTGGCCTCCTTTAATTTTAGTTTCATCTGGGAGATGCCTCCTCTGGTGCTTCAAGGTGGATGAGTGCCAGTCCTGGTTTGTAAGTTTTTCTGGGTGTGCCATCGTACAATCTGAGCTAACGTATCCTAGGACTTCGTCCTGCTCTTTGGAGAATTCTGGCCTCGGAGAATGGAGTTCAAGCATAATGGTAAAATTATCAGGGCCGCTGACTGGCCGAGGATTATAGCTCAAGCGAAGAGGACAAATGTCAGACTTACGGTCGATCATAGGTATGACAACTCGGCAATCTCGGCGTGATATAAATACTAAGTCTATCAGGGCTCCATTGAGGGACAAATTTGAGGCACCTGACAATTTCATACCAGTTACGCGGGATTATGGCAAGGCTTCCTCGACGTCAAAGCCGGCCGTGAAGTCGAAAGAACAGCCAGGCACTAACACTTCGTCAACCATTCCAGGGTTCGTCATTCATGAGTATGATAAGCCACCCAAACAAAATATGCCAGGCCCGCCACCAGATAAGGGCAAACAGCAGACTGCTAAACCAGCCACCGCTGAGGATGTCCCTGAGAAGTCTAGTGCCCCGTCGACAGAAGGGTATTTTGATAAGCCGAAACCTAAGCACGCGACTGCCGCGAGGCCAGAAGACAGTCTCAACTTACCAGGGGTGCAAAATTCTTCCCCTAAACCTGACAATATTTTCAGTGGTTTTTACGTGTTTGGTTGGCTAAATTCGCATCCAACAGCCATGCTATCTCCCCCTCTGTTTTCTTCACCCTTGGAGCGATCTCAATCATCACGGAATCGCAGCTCTAGTAGCCCAAGCGGCTTTCGTGAGGACACTCCAACTCCAAAGGCAGCTCCTGAAATTCAGTGGAGAGTGGAGGAGCAAGACATAAAAGATGACCTTCAAGAAGTCGACGACTTCCTTAAGGGAAGATCGAGCGTCAGTGACCGCATCGTCTATCAAGAGTGTGCTCTATCCTCACGAGATTCTATTGTGGAACAATTGACAAGAGTAAAGACGAAGCTTATGAGCGCAGAGAAGGTGAATCCAGAGAAAGTAAAGATTCTTGGGACAAAAGAAGCAATAGCCGCAGCAGCGGACCAGATTTTCCAGTTCTTCCTACCTATCACATTTGAGGGGCCTACAGTACAGAAGTACTGGGGCGCTATCGACAGCTTAATTTTGGTAATAATACCCAGCCAGAATTGTATGGTGCAGTAGCTAACTCACTCAATAGCCTGACAAGTCAAAAAAGCATAAGGCATCAGAGAACACATCTCAGTATTACCAGAGTCGTCAGTACTGGCCCAAAGAAAGGCGAAAGAGAAATTTCGGCTGTCATAATGAAGAGGTCCCATATATCGCCGAGTTTCTAGGTCAAATTGCCAGGCAGGTCCAGCCATTCAAGGAATTCTACGCGCAGGCGCTCCCTGCGGATAGACTGAATATACACCTACCAGAAGAGTTCCCAAAAGCTTGGCTATATCTTTTGATATCCGTAGCCTCGACCACGAAAGACATGGCGGTTTTTGATAACCAGAGCTCTGTTGTTCATGACTTACTCGATAAGGGGATGCGGAAGGTGGTACAAGAGACATCGAAGAAAAGCTTACTCGATAGCCTCGTTTTCACACCATTTGAGCTCGCAACTCTCATCAACTTTCAGCTGCTAGAGGGTGTAACTCCTTACTCTCAGGATATAGTTGAGCCGTACTGGCAATATCTTCGGAGCTTGGTACGTTAGCTAAGCGCCAGCCAAAACTTGTCTATACTAATACACACGTTAGGAAGCCGACATTGCCGCAAACCCTGTCGACCGCAACCACCAAGACCGTATTGCACTATTCAAACAAGAGACATACGTCATAAATGATACACTAAATCAGCAGCGACGCCTACTCATGCTTGCTTCTCCATCTGCAAGCTTCAGGAACAGCGCGGCCAACTTCCAGAACACTCATCTCAACAAGATAGTCAACGATGACCACCGTTCAGTGGCTCCCATTATCTACGCCCAACCACCAACAGTGCATGGGTTTAACAACGCTACCCACCATACACGCTTCGACACCGCAAATATCGAGACCTACGACGTGCCCATCGTCGTCGACAACCATGGCCGCTCGAGCACCAGCCAGCTTGCACCCACCCATCCTAATGGCGTCCTCGGGATATTGATCTATGACGCGATCTCCCTGGTAGATCACAAACTACGTGACATACGGGAGATGCACGACTGGGTATCGCATCTTCAAGCCAGCAATTTGCAAAAGATCGACACGAATAAGGACCGGCAGGAGGCGGCTATCTATGCTTTCACTATCGTGACCATTGTGTTCTTGCCACTCTCCACCGTCGCGGGAATAATGGGCATGAACACAGTCGACATCCGTGATATGGAGTTTAGCCAATGGGTATTCTGGGCTGCTGCCATCCCTCTAATGGTTATCGTCATCACGCTGTGTCTAATTTGGGCCGGTGAGCTGGGGAATTTCTGGGAGGGCTTCCGAGACTTGTGGAGGAGGAGGGACAAGGCGAGGAGGAAGAAAGTAAGCATGGTAGCAAGCAACTTTGCGCCTACAATGGCGTATAGCCCGATGGAGAGGTCGAGCATGTATAACACCGGAGCGGAATCAGTGCGTGACCTCGACCATCACTCTGGGATTGTGAGAAGTCGCAATCGACCCGAATATCTCCGCGGGCTTTGAAGAGGCGGCAGTTATGGATATATATCACAATATTTTACATGGTCGATACCCATTACATGTTGGTTTTGTTCTCAACAAAATGAAAGATTTTATTCTTGCGCTAGTATCATTCCCATGCTCAGAAGAAGGGAGAAAACGGCAGTGCTATTTAATAATGCTTGATCATCGCTCCCAAAACGCCTTGTATATGCAAAATCCTTGTGCTTCAGGCTAATTGCAACAAATGTCCATAGCCATCTTCATGCCTCGATCAAATTCGGGATCGCAGGCCCTACGCCCCGCAACAAAACAATCGTGTTCCCACTAACCAAGGCAGCGCCGACTTTCTCTCCAAACTCAAGAAGTCGGCCACCTTCCACATGAAAGACCCGTAGTTTCTCCCTTTCGTCTTCACTCTGGTTGTTAACGTTCTGCACCTGCAGGCTCTTCGCCGCCGCATCCAGAACCCGACCCACGACCCAGTCGCGGCTGTAAAAGAACTCGCCCTTCGGGAACTTCGCTGTCGTAGTCGCCGCCTCTGCTTCAACATATATATACACCCTCTTCTCCGCCAGGACCTTCTCGTCCCCCTTCGCGCTCTTCTTCAGCGCATTCACTGCCACCAGCCTTGCCGCCGTACTCGACGGCTTCGGCTTAGGCAGCACCCTCGTCGTCGCCTTCTCCGCCTCGATCTTCCGCGCCGAGCCCCAAGCCTTCAGCCTCCCAAACGCCAGCTTCGCTTTCTCGGTGGTCGCTGTGGTGTCGAAGCGCGCAGGCCGCGCCCCAATCGGTACCAAGTTCTTGCAGTCGTGGTCCTCCTTCAGCCGGTGCTTCAGGCAGTACGTGCGGTTGCATCCTGAGCAGTGCACGCCTGGATTCCGGCCGGCGGCGCTTGTGACGGTCTTGCATGTCGGGCTCGCACAGGGCCGCGGGGTATCGACGGCGAGGGTCGTGCGCCCGGTGCTTGTGGACGAGGCTGCTGCATTGGCGGCGGCGCGGCGCCGCGCCCAGTCACCAGCCTTGGGGCATTTGTGAGCCGTTTCGGAGCGGTGGTCGAGGCAGAATGTGCCGAAGCAGGATTCGCAGCGGAAGGGGAGGAAGTCGAGTTGGTTGCAGTATGGGTCCTGGCAGTGGGAGCCGATGAGGGTTGGGTCGGATGTGTCCATTGTTGAGTAGGAGTCGTTCGGCGGGGGGTTGGAGTCGGCCATGGCGGCGGTGGCGGGTTCAAGGTTTAATATATACGCTGGTGGAGCAGAATCTTAGATCGGATAATAGACTAAGGCAGGGGCGACGCTGACGACGCAAGACCGAGGGCTGAAGAGAGACGCTGTGATCGAGATGCTGACTTGAGGTCTTCGAGAAGGATGTAGAAGGTAGCCTTGGTGATTGATGGGGCTTAGCGTCGGTCTGGGGCGAGGCTGACAAAGTTACGAATCGCGTGGCCTGACGCTAATGGGGGGGTTAGTAATCAGTAGGGCGTCTTGTGGGTCACGTGCCTATTTAATATCCAATTCTGTAAGACAAATCTGGACTTGATAATCATGAGCCAGAAGGAAAATATTGAAAATCGCTCAGTTATTTATCCTTCTCAATTGATTGATTTTTTATATATAAGCCTAAGATGAAATAACGATTGCTGCGACGAATAAATATCGTGTGGGACTCTCATGATTTCTTCTCACACTAGCCTCAGTCTCATAGTTGCACTCGTCAACAACTGTAGCAGCGTTCTTGAGGGAGTAAATACTAGGGATAATAGAGAGGTGTTTAGCAATTTAAACCGGTCTCCCATAGTCAAATAGCATCCTTAATTGACATGGCGAATAGAACTTTTTAGGCATGTCACTCAACTATACAATTATTCCTATGAAGTATAACATCGGCTTTCATTTATTTACTGTTGGAATAAATTTATTCACTATCTCTTCCTTTTTTATTATTTACACATATCATAAACCCTTGCAACTACCTCTATCGTCTACCCCTCATCCATCGCCCGGTCCCCCCTACAACTGCAATATTCGTTTCCCATCGTCCATCGACCACAAATCCCACTCATCATCCCCCTCCAAAATCTTCCCCTTCAACTTCATCCGCAATATCTCCTTCTTCAACGCCGCCCTAATCAGATAACACGCCTCAAGCCCAGTCTCATCCTGAGTATTCACCTTCAGCTCCGTCCCCAGACTCTCCCGCCTCTTCTCAAACACCAACATATTGCTCAGATCCTTCGTCTCCCCATACACAGACTCCATCTCCGGGCGCGGCCGCGGGATGATATGGAAGTGCACATGCTTGATCGTCTGGCCTGCCATCTTGCCTATCCGCCACAACATCAGCATGTCCCCCAAGTGAAGTGAGAGAAATCGACCCGGGGAGAGGGGACTCACCATTCGCCTGCAGGATATTCCAACTTTCATCATTAGCCTGCCACTTCGAACCAAACACCCCCCCCATAACCGCCCTACTAACAATCGGCAGCCAATACCCCAGCACCGCACTCGCTTCCGAGGATAGCTCGGAGATCTTGCCCGCGTGCTCGCGAGGCATCAGAACAATGTGGCCCCGGCTCATAGGCGCCGCTTCGAGGAAGCCGACGACGCCGTGGGTGCTGAGGACGAGGTGGGCAGAGGAGGAGGAACTGGCGGCGATGGTGGGGTGCGGGGTGGGCGTGGCTGTGGAACTGATGATGCAGAAGTGGCATTCTTCATCGGAGTACCACTCCTCCTCCCGTTGGGACATGATGGGTGAGGCGAGCGACGGGGCACGAGATGCACGGATTGGGATGTACGGTGAATGCTGGGGACGACGAGATGGGCCAGGAGGCGATTATATTGAAACCTGGGGAAGTGCGGTAGGCGGGAGGGGAGGCGCATATGTTACAACCTGGGGAAGTGATGTGATATATTGAAACCTGGGGAAGTGGCTGGGTTATCTGCTGCTCCCTTGGGGGTCGAGTACGTCAGCGTGATCTAGGACCCTTAGATGTTGGCTCGTCGTCATAGACGGCACCAATACGGCGGGAAGGCACGTGAACTGTTAGTATATAAAATAGTCATTAAAAAGATCCAATCCCTCTCACAGGTGCCCAAATGCAAGTAAACACATATCTCTTTGTCATTCCTATCTGTCCAGCGCGTGTATTGCGGGAAAATGTAGCCACACCACTCTAGCGCTCGGCGAGATCACGAAATATTGTAGACACCCTCTATGCATTCATGAATACAGCTTATATGTACACATCGATTGGTTCCAGTCGTCGGACGCATCGTCGGGCCGTAACATCCCTCTATTCCAATCCCCCTCCCATCTAAGCCTTCTGTGTCTTCTTCTCCGAGGAATCGATATCGGCTAAGAAGTCCCTAAAACCGTCAAACATCAGAATACAAAGTTCCATAATCCGGCTGCCCCTCATATATATCTGCAGAATCGCCGTAGTAGGGACTACTCACTTGATGAACTTCTCCTCGTCAGAGTTCTTCGCGTTGATCGGGGGAGTAGTGGTCTTCTCGGCCTTCTTTCCTCCCATGGCGAGGGCAGCACCGCCGAAGGTGATCGAGAGGGTGGCAATCGAGAGCTAAAACATCAAAACCTCGTCAGCACTGGTCCTTCAATCGTCGCTCTGTATCCTAATTCCCCTCAATCCACCGCGTCGTAGCCAATTGAAGAAATTTGCCCTCCCTCGGCATCCCTATTTTCCTCCGGAGCAACGGGGTCACCTACCCAGTGGGACGCGATCTGGCGACCGGCGATATTGTACATAACAACCATCTTGACGGTATTTGCTTGATTGATACGGAGAGAGGTGCGGTGGATGCGTGGAACTTCGACGTTTCTGGTAGGAGGTAGTTGACGATTTGCTGGGCCGACGTTGGCTTTCCGAGCCCATAGCACAGCTTCAATATCCTTAGCGCCTTGGCAGTATTTTTGGGCGCTGGCGGCTTACCCGGAACTTTTCGCGATTTCGTTTCCCCGATCGGATCCGCGCCGGCGGCCTCTCCCCCAATAATATGAGCGTATGATAAAGTCCATTGCACATGGCACTACGTAGGTGGTAGATTGCTTTGGAAACGGGTATCGTAGGCACCTATTTCGCGTGCAGCGAACCAACTCTCTTTCTCTCTGTCACTGTCATAACTTTCATATATCTGCAATTTCCCTACTCAGCTTCACTTTCTCACCTCCCAATCGCCATTTCGAGTGAATTGACCTCCTTATCATGGCCAGCACTGGCCCAAACAAGCCCAACGATGACGTGGTGAAAATCAACCCCAACCCCCCTCCCGCCCGCAAAAGGCTCCCCAAAGACCTCCAAAGCCTCGTCGACGGCGCCGACAGAGACGAGCGCATCTACGACGAAGTCCGTAGCGGAACGTAAGCTCCCCTTCCTTTCTCATCCCCCCCTCTCCCCCCAACCCTCCTCCCAGTCCACCGGCCCCAGACCTAACATCCCCACCCCCAGCGCCCCCGAATCCACCGAATCCAACATCCGCTACGCCGCCTACGCAACCCGCATCCGCACCGCCCTTCTCTCCGCCCAGCGCTACGTAGCCTACACCTCGGACGTCGGGGAATCCTTCCGTCCCGTCGCGCACCCCAACCTCGTGCGCGCCGCGTACGGCATTTCCTGGGCCTATCTAGCCGGCGACGTAGCGCACGAGGGGTACAAGGCTTATTGCGCCAACCAGCGGACACTGCATCCTGAGGCGTCGCGGTTGACGCAGCATGAGCATTATGCCGATGCGACGCAGGTGGTGAAGCCGGGGGTGGTGAATCCGTTGGAGGATTATAGGACTGTGGTGGTGCAGAGGGCGTTGTTTCAGGGGATCGCGAGTATGGGCTTGCCGATGTTGACGATTCATTCTATCGTCCGGTACGCCGGGAAGGCAATGAAAGATGTGAAGAATCCGAGGTTGCGGATGTGGGGTCCTGTTGGCTTGGGACTGAGTGTGGTGCCCGTGCTGCCGTTTTTGTTTGATAAGCCGGTTGAGAGTGCGGTGGAGTATGTTTTCCATGAGGGGTTTAGGGTGTTTGGTGGTCAGGAGGCTGTCGGGGATGCGCCGAAGACGGGCAGGGAACATAAACTGGAGGCGAAGTTTAGGGATGGGGG